>MCJB01036505.1:293896-321090 GCA_002018475.1 Nicotiana obtusifolia
CCCCCAATTTAAAAAAAAAAGTTTTTGGCACACGTTCCTTCGAAAATAAAGTTATCCAAAAATTTAAAACAAGTAAAATCTCAACTATCACCAATGCGCATAACATTTCATGTACTCAAGGTCACTCTCAATCGCCCATATATTGTTAGAAACTTCTAAATCAATTGTGTCATCCAACAGAGGAGGATACAGACGGCCCAGCTATTTACGAAAAGGACATCCTAAGAATAAACTCGATTCAGTTTTAACGCACGAATGAGAAATAAAAGAAGGAAAAACACCCTAAATGCTTAGTAGCCTTAAGATCATAAGTATGGGCGCCTACATACCCATGAACAAGACTCTACTAAACACTACTCCATAACATGGGACTTAAAGCCTATACTCTGATACCAAGATTATCACATCCCAAAGTACCCCCTAGACATGACTAGCACCTAGCATACACCACCTGCCAGGCAAACCATATTTTCATAGCTTAGCCATTTTTTTTGCAGCATTTCATTAATTAAACGAGAATCCCAGCAATCTGACAATTGATTACGAACAATTAATTTCTCAAAATATTAAATTGAAAACTCTAGCCCAAATCCCACACTAGACCATGGAGCATATAAGAGAATTACAAAAGATATCATATGAATAAATAATAACGAATTTTTTTGGCATCCTCCACGAATAATGCGGCTACTCACCTCAATGACTGAATCAACTCTAGCGAACTCGTCAGCTACTAGCTCCGTCTTTACCAATAATATCTGTATAGACATGTAGATAAGGAGTGAGTTATACGTAAATATAACCCGGTAAGATCCCACCACTATAAATACCTCTGGAACAAGTGTTAGAAAATACAAACACACAACGAGCATAGAAATAATTTGCACATAAATTCTTTCACCATATAATTACTCTATAAGGTCCAAATAATTATTCAGTAATAATGCTACGTATCTCATCACAATCTACACTAAGGGCTTGTCATAAACGACGGTGTAGGAAATTAACCAAATACCCCCAACAAGTCCACGATAGCATACACAATGCCCCAAATCTACCACGGCGGCATACACAATAACCCAAATATATTACGGCGCCATAGCACGAGGATACGATACATCACACCATACCATAAATCACTTATTAAATAATTTTAGTTTTTTTTTCAAAATAATATATATTTGCGACTGGTCAAAGACCACCGATTCTGCCAAGCACATGCTTATCCCAACACATGGACCAGGCAAACAAAACATACTTTCAAAACGGGTTTTGGAAAAACAAACATCAAAGCTTAAAGTCTCACTTACCTCGAATTCACAATCCAAGCACTCTTTTCAATAACTCAAAACTCTACTCTCGATTCTTTGGATCACCTCAAACTACACAAAACCGAGTTTAGAATGATCAAAAAACCCTTAGGTGAACATCCCTTTAATTTTTAGAGCAAGTCCAACTCGTGGTCAAAGGTTGACCCAAATAGTCAACTCTGGTTAACGGGTCAGAATTCCCGTACCGTGACCACCAACAGATTCTCCTCGAAGATAGGATTTCAGAACACTAATCAAGATCTAATTTTGATAACGTTTGCCCTTTCAAATTGATGAATTAGGTTGAAGAACCCTAGGGCTAAACTTTCGCGATTTCTGAAAATTTTTCTTCATGTTTCTACCATAAAAATAAAAGTTTAGGATCATTATGATAGATAAAAATAGATCGCTGTATAATCTTTGAATGAATAATTTTAGAAAATAATGGAATTTCCATATTAATCGAGTATTTCTTCTTTTTAATATTTGGAAAATATTTTTTGGCGATTCGAATTTTTTAATATTATTTGTTTTATTAGGACTAATGGTTGTTTGCTGTTCAAGAATTCTTGTTTAGGCAGTTCATACCATCCATACATAGTGTTTTGATCTAAGATTTCAATTCTTCCGTGTTTCAGCAGTAACATATTCTTCCATGGAGCTCGCTTCGCTTTTCTGATTGATGGATAAAATAATAAAATTAGGAAATCCTCTATTTACTGAATAATAACTTTTTTGTTGACAAAAGAATAAACATCATTTCTATTCCAAGGTGGGGAGTTTCATTTTCCCCATCGACCTATTTGCAGAATTCCATTAAAAAAAAATTCTATATTTCCATTCTATTTCCATATCTATAGAAGAACGTATATAAAAATCTGTTGACCCTCATTTCAATTGATTGGATGCTTGAGCACTCAGAGATTTTCGTGAGTTCCTCGTATATAATAAAGTATCTTCCGCCCCCTTCCACAACTATTTAGATTTCCTATCGGGTCTCTTTTTTTCTTCCCTTTATTCCTCTCTTTTTATTTTTATTTTTTTATTTTTTTTTTCTGATTGCGTTTTTTTCTTTGCTTCTGCATTTTCTCGTTGTCAACCAGCAAAATCTGGTTTCTCTTCCCTTTATATAGTTTTTTTGTTTTTAAAAATATCTTTTGTTAAATTATAAAGTAACCCCCATTAAATAGAGTTATTACATTAAATCATGAAGCTCAAGAACTACTAGAAACACTTCCGCGCGTCTGATTCCTATCAAATCAACTCGGAATGATGCCAAATTTTACGTACGAGTCATAAATCACCATACGGAACTATTCCCAGGATCGGAATCCCAAACGGACCTTGATAATGTCAAAGTCTACTCCAAACCAAATTTAAAGAACTAAAAAACCTTCAAGGCGCCAACTTTCATTATTGAGCGCCAAAACGCTCCGAGTCATCCGAATCCCGGTCCAAACGTACGCCCAAGTCCAAAATCATCATACGAACCTATTGTAACCGTCAAACCCCGATGGTGGTTTACTCAAAACGTTGACTCAAGTCAAACTTGGCCATTACGGGCCACTATTAAGGAACTAAGTGTACCGATTTCAACCCCAACCCTTCCAAACCCAAACTAATCATCCCCACAAGTCATAAAATAGTAAAGGAACATACGAGGAGTCTAAATTAAGGGAACAGGGATCTAAAAGCAAAATGACCGATCGGGTCTTTACAAGGAAAATACATCTCTATGTCTACATGTCAAATCATCAAATGTCATATTACTATTTAGCATGAGGAAGATACATATCTATGCCTATATGTCAAATATACATGTCAGTTAATAATTTCACAGAAATATCATCAAGTACACTCACACTCAGCACACTCAAGGCGCCTGGCTCAAATGCCCCACTTCATCACAAATACAATCACTCAACATTGTATGGGTGCTTGGCATCAATACCCCTCAGCAAAGCACATATACATATATATATATATATATATGTATCAATGTGCTTGTGCCCATTGCTGGCATATCAGATTCGGGAGAGGCGGATCCTACCCAAGCGCTAATCAAAAGCCAATATGTCATGTTGTAGCGTGCAACCCGATCCAAAATCAATTTGTTGCGCCATGCAACCCGACCCAACATAACTCACAAAATGACTCTATGGCCCATATCAGTCATCAATCCGCTCAAGTCTCAATGTCTCACAACTCACAGAAACATAATCCAATTATACAACACAGAATAATACAATGTGCCACAAATACAGCTCAAACTCGTGTCACGTACAAATATATCAATAACATGTGAGACAACATATCAAGATTTCATAAAGACAAAGATATAACATGCAGATGTAACTATCATAACTATACAATATGACTACAGTTAAGGCAACTAGCTCAAAATGACGAAAATAGCCTATCATGTCTCAAACAATTAAGCAACTGACCTAGACATAATTTCTAGCATGAATAATATCTCATGTAGTCATATAAATGGAGAAAACACGATATAAAAGAAGCATGATAGCAAAACAAGCTACATAATAGCCTAAGAACTACCTGGATCATAAATACCTTGGTGCACGCACCCACACCCATCACCTAGCACGTGCGTAACCCCCAACCTATCTCAAATATCATAGGTTGCAAGGAAAATTACTCTCAAATCCAAATTTAAATATGTTACTTACCTCGAATAAGCCAAATCAATGCCGAGCAAGCCAAACAATACTCTAGAAATGCCATCCCGCATGAATCAACCTCCGAATGACTCGAAATCAGCCAAAAGCAACTAAAAAATATTAAATAATATCATAGGAAACAAACCCAAGTGATAAAGGTCAAATCATTAGTCAAATACTCAAAGTAAACCAAAAGGTCAACCTGGACCAGTATCTCGGAACTGACAAAACTCACAAATTTTGACAAGCCATTCGAATACGAGTCCAACCATACTAATTTCACTCAAATCCGATTCTGAATCGATGTTCAAAATTCAATTATTCACTTTAGAAAAGTTTAGACAAAAATCCCCAATTTCTCTTTTAGAATCATCAATCAAATGCCAAAATCAAAAATGAAATCATGGATATAATCAAAACCGAGTAAAAAAATACTTATCCGAATCCACGTGGTGAATTCCTGTCCAAAATTGCCCAAATTCGATTTCTCTATAACTCAAAATGTGATAAAATATGTTCAAGGTCCGAAATAGAGTACTTATATGCACTGCCTAGTGGTACCCTACACGATTGTGGTTGCACCCTCACGATCGCGAAGGAAAATCTGCCCAGCCTCCAAAAATCACTACGCGACCGCGACCGCGACCGCGACCGTGACAGTGACCGTAACACTATGAATGTGAAGGCCATGATGTCACCCACCATCGCGACCGCGACCACATAAACGCGAACGCGTTTCAAAAACTCACACCTACCACATCCTTCTTCGTGAAAGTGTAACGCATATCGCAAACGCGATGCCCATATGTCTCTGACCAAATTCCTTATACATGAACACTATATCTACTTTGAAACGTGATGAACAACCAGCTCCACTGACCAAATATACATCGCAATCGCAATCGCTCTCCCGCGATCGCGAAGCACAACTGAAACACCAGAGAACCAACATCTCATGCAACTCCGAAATGGTCCGAAATCAATCCGAAACACTCCCGATCCCCTCGAAACCCTTTCCAGACATGCCAACAAGTCCTAAAACATAACTCGGACCTATCTGAGGCCCCAAATCATGCATAATAACATCAAAACTACGAATCATATCTCCAAAACTAGTGCCGAACGACATCAAACTAACTCAGAATGACCTCAAATTTTGCACACAAGTCCCAAATGACAAAACAAACATATTCTAACTTCCGAAATAATAATTCGAACCCGATAACATCAAAGTCAACTCCCGGTCAAACCTATGAACGTCTCAAACCTTCAAATTTCCAACATTTGCCAAATAGTGGTGAAACCTTCTAGAAACATCCAAATATAAATCCGGGCATACGCCCAAATCAAAAATCGCCATGCGGACCTAACAGAACCATTAAAACTCCGATACAAGGTCGAATACACAAAATTCAAACTTGGTCAGCTCTTCCAACTTAAAGCTTCCTATTTAAGAATCATTCTTCCAAATAAATTCCGAACAACTCGAATACCAAAACCGACTATACATATAAGTTATAATACATCATATGAATCTATTCATGAACTTAAACCACCGAACTGAATGCAAATACTCAAAACAACTGGCCGGATCGTCATAGTTTGTCATTATGAAAAATACTATAGATTGAAGAACTCCACAAAAGATAAAAATCATGATAGAAGATTTTGGGGTTTTAAACTTCCAAAACTGACTAAATTTTATCTTTTGAAATACATATAGGATATGTTAATTTATTCAGTCACTTTTAATTGTTTGTTGTTTGTTATAGGACAAAGAGATTTGCAATTATTTTAGGTGGCATGATTGGCTCGCGACAAACCGAACTAGCTCGGTGCTATCGCGGTTGAGGATGCCTACGCCTGACGCTGATACAGTACACTAATGTGTGGTTTATTGGTGTTTTTGGTTATATGAAAGTATTTTATTGTTGGTTAGATTTATATATGCTATTTTTATATATTATGTAGCATGCGCACAATAGTAGTAATCATAGCATATATTATATGTTTTGTAGTATGTATTGTATTCTTTGTATCAGATTTTCTATAAATAAGTATGACATTGTGGAATCATAAGAATTTTACTAATTTTTAGGATAGAAGTACTCAATATCGTCATCTGATATATAATCTTTATTTGCTAGGATATTTCTTCTTTATGCTAATGTCAAATTTTGACTAGTCGATGCCTCTTGTTTCTCAGCCAACTTGAGCATGTAAAATCTCCCACGTCTTAATAACATTCAATTTTTTTCTTTCCTAATCCTCTTTAGTGCAGCCTCTCATGATTCTTGATCCAGTCGAGGCATAATTGTTAAGAACCTTATTGGGATAAGAGACGCAGGCTTTTACATGTCACGAATAAGATGTTATAATTCAATGTGTTAATATTGTCACATGTGTTGTAGTGTACAATAATACTCACATGGTTCTGTATATTTTAGTTCGCGAAAATCATTATCTCGCTCTATCAATGTAGCAGCCCGACTGGTCATTTTGAGCATTTTCATTTCGTTCGATGGTTCGAAGGCATGAGTGGATTCATATGATTTATTATGACTTGCATGTATCGTTGGTTTGGTTTTTGGGTGATTTAGAATTGATTTGGAAGAATGATTCTCATTTTAGAAGCTTTAAGTTGGAAGATTTGACAAAGTTTGACTTTTGAGTATATGGCCACGGATCGAAGTTTTTATGGTTACTCTAGGTCCGGATGGTGATTTTGGACTTGGGCGTATCCTCGGATTTGCATTTGGAGGCTTCTAGAAGATTTTGGCCATAATTGGCAAAATTTGGCAATTTAAAGGTTTGGAAGGTTCATAAGTTTAACTGGGAGTTGACTCTGATGATATCAGATTCAGATTGTTGTTCTGAGAGTTAGAATAGGTTCGTTATATCATTTAGAACTTGTGTTCAAGATTTGAGGTCATTCCGGGTTGATTGGATATGATTCGGCACGAGTTTCAGAAGTTGAAAGTTCAAAAGTTCATCAAGTTTGACTTGAGGTGCGATTTGTGATTTTGATGTTGCTATGTGGGATTAAAGGCCTCGAGCAGGTCCATATTATATTTTGTGACTTATTGGTATATTTGAACGTGGTCCCGAGCGCCTCGAGTGAATTTTGGATAGGTTTGGATTGTGTTGCGCTCGTTTTTTCTGTTTTGATGTCGTTTCTTCAGGCATAAATGGTACCACATTAAGAAAATGAGCTCCAAATTCTATTTTGAACAAAGCATCAGATACGTATCACAATTATGGCACCATAGCAAAAAGAATCGTCGAATTTGGTCGTCGTATGAAGGAGTTACGCTCATTTTAGTGTCGAGAAGAGAGCTGGTGTTAGTGCTTTGCAGATGCGATGTTGGGTCCGCAATTGAGACCCCGCAGGTGCGAAAAATGGTCCGAAAAATTGAAAATGACAACTGGAAATGTGCAGGTGCAACTTTTTGGGTGCAAAAGCGGAAATGCCCATGTACAAAAAATCAGAATAAGTTCTTTTGGAATTTTGAGCATATCTTGAGTTCTAGAGCTCCGATTGAGATGATTATCGCAGCGTTCTTTTTGTAATTTTATGGGGTCAGTATCTAATCTCAATTTTCGTATTATAACATGATTACAGTAGTTCATTATGAATTGATCTATGTTTTGATTGGAGAATTGTGGGGTTTTTAATCAAAAGGTTTTATAAAGTTAATAATTGAGTTTTGAACATCGATTCGGAGTCAGAATTGGATGAAATTAGTATGGTTGGACTCGTACTCGAATGGGTTATCAGAATTTATGAGTTTTATCAGGATCCAAGGTGCGGGACCAGGTTGACTTTGAGTTTCTGATTAAAGATTCTACCTTTATCGCCTGGGTTTGCTTCCTTTGGTATTATTTGATGATTTTGAGTTGATTTTTGCTAGTTTTGAGCCATTCGAAGGTTGATTAACATGGGATGGCATTTCTAGAGTATTGTTTGGCTTGTTCGGTATTGGTTTTGGCTTGTTCGAGGTAAGTAACATATCTAAACTTGGATTTGAGGGTATTTGACCCTGGGAACTATGTTATAAGAGATGTATTGGGGTGACACACATGCTACGTGACGAGCGTGTGGGCGAGCGCCAGGGTAATCATGATTCAAGTTGAGTATTAGACTATGACTATACTGGTTTTGCCATTATATCTTGTTCTATCCATGTAATTCCTACTTGTTAGAGTAATTGAGTTGTGATTCATGTTAGAAATCATGTTTAGGCTATGTGCTTATTCGGTTGAGACTAATGAGGCTATTTTTGTTTATTTGAGTTATCTGCTCTAACTGTAATTATATACTCAATTATGATTCTTCATTTGCATATACTATCCCAATCTCTGTTTATCATTCACTATTACATATCATTGTTTGGGTTGAGTGGTACGAGATTGTGAGCCCTTGAGACTTAAGAGATTGATGACTGAGGTGGGCCTGAAAGCCGTATTGTGAGTGTTATTGTGGATCGGGCAGCATGACGCAACATGTCGTATTGGCTTTGTGACTATTCTTATTATTGTGGATCGAGCTGCACGCCGCAGCAATCCTTATAGGCTTTTGATTTGCGCATAGGCAGGATCCGTCCCTCCGGAGTCTGACATACCAGCAATGAGCGCATGCACATTGATATATACATATGTGCTTTGGTGAGGGGCTTGTGAGCCAAGCACCCGTACAGTTCTGAGTGATTGTAGGTGAGAGTACCTGGGAATATCACCGTGAAATCATTCATTTGACATGCATACTTGGCATGTAGGCGTAGAGATTCATTTTTCCTCATAGTAGACCGTACTGTGACATCCATGATTTGACATGTACATTTGACATGTAGGCATAGAGATGTATGTTCCTCATTCTTGGAGGTATATGGTAATAGAAAACTTGACCTGTATATTGACATGGAGGCATAGATACGTACTTTCCTCATGCTAATCCGTAAACGAAAATTTTTATTTGGTATTGTTAATTGGAAGTACAGTTCCATTGATAAACTCATGTTTAGTTGATTTTCAGTTGTAATATCTGGACGTAACTGTTATACTTGGAAAGCATGTCTACTTTTTCCGTAGTTGAGAACGAGCTGAGCATAATATCTTTTGAGTTATTACTTTCACTGCTTCCATTATATTATTATGAGTTAATATTGGCTATTGGTGTTGGACTCTGACCGTTTTTCGAGCTCCTCACTATTTTTAACCTGAGGTTAGCTTTGTTACTTATTGAGTACATGAGGTCAACGTTACTCATACTACACTTCTGCACCTTGTGTGCAGATCTTAGAGCTGATGTTCCTGTGCATGGCCGCAGCTGGCGTTGAAGATGCACCAGCTCTCCGGTTATAATTGTCACTTGTCCTTGGTAGCTTTAGTTTTACTAATCCTTTTATGTATATTTCGAATAGATGATATATTTATTTCGTACCAGCTTTGTAAATTCTAAGTCTTAGAAGCTCATGACTTGTACTACTAATCCTTGGGAGATTGTATGGAACTTCATATATTTTGCTCATTTATTTTTATTATCCTCATTTGAGTTGTGTTGTCTGTTACTTGCCTTACCTAGAGGGTTGGGACATCACGACTCGATTGATTTTGGATTGTGACAATCAGAAAGCGAGACTTATATGTGTCGAACTTGATTTGAGTGTTATTAGGAGAGAAATTACTTGAAAAGGTGCTTTCATCAGAGCTGCCCTCATTACTAGGATTCGGGTCCTTCAGGAAGAATATTGACCAATCTATATTTCCTCTGCTCCACATGGCTAACAATATTAAGATGTTTTTAAATTTAAGACATATAAATTCATGCTTATATAGTGATAACATCTGAATGCAAATTGTATGTAATGCACAACATCCTGAAAAATATGAAATTTATATTTCCAATATGGTCATGTAAATGTATCATCATCTGCCATCATGCAGACAAAATCCAAATAAGACATGGAGACATAATCATCATGATTGACTGCAGCTCGTAGGCAACATATCTTCATTTGGTTATTCCTTTCGAGAATACTATGACGACATGATAGGTCATTTTGACTACTAGCTGTTATTTCTACGTTCCGAGACCTCCCATAGCTTCATTGGGGTTTATCGATTTGTGTGCATGGTCCGTATCATTTTCTGAGAAGCTTTTACGTAAGAATTTGATGAAAATCTGATTTTTTGCCTAAAATGAGACTTGTGTTGACCATGGCCAAAATTCTTGGTAAACGACCTCAGATTAGTGGTTTGACGACTGGTAGGTTCGTATGATGTTTCAGAACTTGTACGCATGTTTGGTTGGGGTCCGGGGTGACCCGAGCACATTTTGGCATGTTATGTGTAAAATTGTGAAAATGAGTTGTAAATTTGAAATTCTTGAGTTTTGATGATCGAATCTTGTTATTTGGCATTATTTTAATGATTTGAGGTAACGAGCAAGTTTGTAGGATGATTACATTATTCTGTGCACTTTATTGAGTTAGGTGCTATCACAACTAGATGGATTTTGGGTCGTGACAAGTTGGTATCAGTGTTCTAGGATCATAGGTGTTGCGAGTCATGTGCAAATATCTAATACAACCTTATGGATTGGTATGATGATATCCATACCTATCTTCGAGAGGCTACAAGACATCTAGGATAAATTTCTCATCTTTCTTTCTTATCATGCGCAATTGATCTCTTGAATTCCTTTCACTCACTCGTATGCTGAGCACTCGGTATCAGTTGTATATCGACGGCTTGCAATTCCTTGAATGAGGTGCGAGATGTGATTTATGTTTTTTGGTGATGGGCAGTCTGGTGGACTTGAAGCCAGGTTTGGGCCGTAGCTTGGGCTCGATAGTTTCAGTTGTGTAAACATGTGCTTTTACAGTTATACGTCCAGCAGTGTCCCTAGAAGTGGGATTTATGGCTCAGTGAGTGGTTGGATGACTATATGATGAGTATGATATGATTGGGGGGTGTGTTTAGATGGCTTGGATGTGACGAGAAGAGTTTGTTTGAGAACTGGAAATGACTACTGGGTGCTTGATTTCTATCTTGATGTATTGTATAGTCCTGAGTGACGAGTGTGTTAGGGATCTTTCAGTTGTACGTTTGTGGAATGAAGTGTGTTCTTATGTCTTGTTGACGAGTTCAGACTCTGGAGGATTTAGCGATCGCATAGTGGTTGTGGCCATGAAAGTGTATAGAGGGATGCCAGTTTGGGGCTAAGCAGGTAGGTTATCTCCTACAGGATGTTATGAGGTTTGTGATTCTTATGATGATTAGGTAGAGAGTTTCTTTCTACAGGTGGGTACAGGTGTTGCAATTTGAGTTTGGATCACTTGAGGAAGTTGACTTGACTGTCATGAGGATAATGTGTGCTTAGCAAGTGATTTGAGTATGATTTGTGTTACATGAGCTTATGAAGGGTCTAGTTGAATTACGGTGTCGGGTTATGGAAGTAATGGAGATGCGATGTTGGGTCAGCAAAAGCAGAAATGACAACTGGAAATGTGCAGGTGCAGCTTTTTGGGTGCAAAAGTGGAAATGCTAGTGTACAAAAAATCAGACTGAGTTCTTTTGGTATTTTGAGCAAATCTTGAGTTCTAGAGCTCTGATTGAGGTGATTTTCCCGGCGTTCTTTTCGTATTTTAATGGGGGTCAGTATCTAATCTCAATATTTATATTTTAACATGATTACAGTAGTTCATTGTGAATTGATCCATGTTTTGATTGGAGAATTGTGGGTTTTCATCAAAATAATTTCTAAAGTGAGTAATTGAGTTTTGAACATCGATTCGGAGACGGAATTAGATGAAATTAGTATGGTTGGAATCGTATTAGAATGGGTTATTGGAATTTGTGAGTTTTATCGGGTTCCGAGGTGCGGGCTTGGTTGACTATGAATTTTTGATTAAAGATTCTACCTTTATCGCTTGATTTTGTTTCCTTTGGCATTATTTGATGATTTTGAGTTGATTTTGGCTAGTTTTGAACTGTTCGGAGGTTGATTCGCACGGTATGGAATTTCTAGAGTATTGTTTGGCTTGCTCGATATTGGTTTTGGCTTGTTCGAGGTAAGTAACATATCTAATCTTGGATTTGAAGGTATTTAACTCTAGGAACTATGTTATAAGAGATGTATTGGGGTGACACACATGCTACGTGACGAGCGTGTAGGCGAGCGCTGGGGTAATCATGATTCAAGTTGAGTATTAGACTATGACTATACTGGTTTTGCCATTATATCTTGTTCTATCCGTGTAATTCCTACTTGTTAGAGTAATTGAGTTGTGATTCATGTTAGAAATCATGTTTAGGCTATGTGCTTATTCGGTTGAGACCTAATGAGACTATTTTTGTTATTTTGATTTATCTGCTCTAATTGTAATTATATACTCAGTTATGATTTTTCATTTGTATATCATATCTCAGTCTCTGTTCATCATTCACTATTACATCACATGTTATCATCGTTTGGGCTGAGATGTAAGAGATTGTGAGCCCTTGAAACTTGAGAGATTGATGATTGAGTTGGGCTCGAGAGCCGTGTTGTGAGTGTTATTGTGGATCAGGCTACATGCCGCAGCAGGCCATATTGGCTTTGTGACTATTCTTATTATTGTGGATCAGGCTGGACGCCGCAACAAGTCTTATTGGCTTATTTATTATTGTGGATCGGGCTGCACGCCGCAGCAGGCCTTACAGGCTTTTGATTAACGCTTAGGCAGGATCCGCTCCTCCGGAGTCCGACATACCAACAGTGAGCGCATGCACAATGATATACATATACACGTGCTTTAGTGAGGGGATTGTGAGCCAGATACCCATACAGTGCTGAGTGATTTTTTTTTTGTGTGCGCGCGCGCGCGCGCATGTGTGAGTATGAAGTGGGCATTTGACACAGACAACTTGAGTCTGTTGTAGGTGAGAGTACCTTGGAATATCACCGTGAAATCATTCATTTGACATGCATACTTAGCATGTAGGCATAGAGATTTATTTTTCCTCATGGTAGACCGTACTGTGACATCCATGATTTGACATGTAGGCATAGAAATGTATGTTCCTCATGCTTGACGATATATGGTAAAAGATAACTTGACAAGTATATTGACATGTAGGCATAGAGACGTACTTTCCTTATCCTAATCGATAACCGAAAATTCTTATCTGGTATTGTGAACTGGAAGTATAGTTCCATTGATAAACTCACGTTTAGTTGATTTTCAGTTGTAATATCTGGACTTGACTGTTATACCTGGAAAGCATGTCTACTTTTTCCGTAGCTGAGAACGAGCTGAGCATAATATCTTTTGAGCTATTACTTTCACTGCTTTCATTATATTATTATGAGTTAATATTGGCTATTGGTGTTGGACTCTGACCGTTTTTCGAGCTCATCACTATTTTCAACTTGAGGTTAGGTTTGTTACTTATTGAGTACATGGGGTCGATGTTACTCATACTACACTTCTGCACCTTGTGTACAGATCTTGGAGTTGATGTTCCTGTGCATGGCGGGAGCCGGCATTGAAGATGTACATGCTCTCCGTTTATAACTGCTACTTGTCCTTGGTAGCTTTAGATTTGCTAATCTGCTTATGTATATTTCAACATATGATATATTTATTTCGTACCAGCTTTGAAAATTCTAAGTCTTAGAAGCTCATGACTTATACTACCATTCCTTGGGAGATTATACAGAACTTCATATATTTTACTCATTTACTTTTATTATTCTCATTTGAGTTATGTTGTCTGTTACTTGGTTTACCTAGAGGGTTGGGACATTACGACTAGATGGATTTTGGACCGTGACAATCAGAAAGCGATGTGTCGAACTTGATTTGAGTGTTATTAGGCTAGAAATTGCTTGAAAAGGTGCTTTCATCAAAGCTGCCCTCATCACTAGGATTCAAATCCTTCAGGAAGAGTATTGACCGATCTATGTTTCCTCTGCTCCACATGGCTAACGATATTATGATGTTTTTAAATTTAAGACGTATAAATTCATGCTTATAGAGTGATAACATCTGAACGAAATTGCAGACAGTTGTATTTCATTTCAGACCATATTTGTAGTATTCTAGTAGCTCATGTACTTGTGATTTCGAATTTTTGGGAGTAGTTTAGACTGCGATATCTATGTAAATATTTCACATATTTCTTCGTTTATCAGTTATCAGTTATCATTATTCTATTATAAAATTCTAAAATTGATTAATTAATTAACTAATATTGGCTTGCCTAGTAAGTGGATATTAGGCGCCATCATAACCTCGTGGTTAGTATTTCGGGCCGTGACAAGTTGATATCAGAGCACTAGGTTGCTTAGGTCTCACGAATCACGAGAAAGCTTAGTAAAGTCTAGAGGATCAGTACAGAGACGTCTGTACTTATCTTCTAGAGGCTATAGAGCTTTAGGAAATGTCACTTATTTCTTTTTTTATCGTGTGACTTTATTCTATCGTTGAAGTTTGAATCGTTCTATGCTTGCTCCCTGATAGATGGTGAGGACACACACATCAACCACAGCCGAGCAGGAGCTGGAGCCCCAGGTTGCAGCACTCCAAGGGGTAGAGGGCGAGGCAGAGGTAGAGCTCAGCCTAGATCCCACGCAACAACACAAATTGCAGAGCCTCAGATTGAGCAGGAGGAGAAGATCCCTATTCCGGCAGGCTAGTTAGACCAGTTCAGGTCCCAGAGGGGTTCATTTCCAGCCCCGTACTTTAGCATGGCTAAGTCTGCTTAGTGGGCCTTATGGAGAGTGTGGCCCAGGCTAGTGCATTTACTGTACCACCAGTTGTCTCTCGGGTTAGGGGAGGAGCCTAGACTCCCGATACTCACACTCCCAAGTAGATAACTCCCATATATCAGACTCCGGCAGTTCCAACAGCGGGAGTAGTTCATCCAGTTATTGCTACACAGCCTGGGGAGAGACCCACTATGTCGACAAAGGGGTTGAAGAGGCTGGACAGGTTCACCAAGCTATTTCCTATTCATTTTGGTGGTACACCTTCTAAGGACCCATAGGATTTCTTGAACCATTGACATTAGGTGTTGCACAACATGGGCATAATTCCAATGGAGTTGACTTTGTAGTTTCAGATGACTGGTTCTGCCAAGAGTTGGTTGCAGGAGTATGATCGGGGTAGACCAGCAGGTTCACCTCCACACTCGAGATCAGTTATAACAGCTATTTTTGGAGAAATTTATCCCTTTTACCTAGAGAGAGGATCTGCATAGCCAGTTTGAGCGCCTCCAGTAGAGTAGAATTACAGTTACCTAGTATGAGACTGGACTTATGGATCTATCACGGCATGAAACTATCTTGATCCCTACTGAGAGGGATGGGGTGGGGAGATTTAAAGATGGCCTTACTTATGATATCAGGTCACAGATGGCCAGAGAGACTGAGGATGATATTTCTTTCAACCGGGTAAAAGAGATTTCTAGATGGTCGAGAGAATTCGTAGTCAGGGTAGAGAGGCGGCATCTAAGAAGAGGCCTTGTCATTCCTGTGGTTTCAGTTGTGCCTCGTTTGGAGGCAGGGATTCATTTGGTCAATTCAGTCATCACTTCAGGTGTCTCATGGTTCTTTAGGTGGTCACAACACATATGGGTCTCATTTAGAGCAGCCAGTATTCAGTATACCTTCAACTCCTATCAGTGTACCACTACTACAGAGTTACTACGGTAGTTATTCGGGTCATTAGGGATCGTCTCGAAATAAGCAGTTACGCCAGCTGCAGGGTTATTTTGAGTGTGGCGGCGCATGTCATATCAGGAGGTATTGTCCTAAATTGAGGAGCAGCAGACCACGATAGAGTACTCGTGCAATGATTCCGGCACCGATTGCTCTACCGTCCGTTTAGCCAGCTATAGCCGGGGTCAGGTAGCTAGAGGTGGTGGTCAGGCCATTAGAGGTAGAGGCCAGCCAGTTTGAGGTCGTCCAAGAGGTGGAGGTCAGAGTGGTGGGGCTCAGCCCCGTTTCTATGTATTCCCAGCTAGACCTGAGGCAGAGTCGTCGGATGCGGTCATCACAGGTATTGTTCCAGTTTGCCATAGAGATGCATCAGTTCTATTTGATCCGGGTTCCACTTATTCATATGTTTCATCCTATTTTTCCTCACATTTGGATATGTCTTGTGATTCTTTGAGTCCTCCTGTTTATGTGTTTATGCTTGTTGGGGATTCTATTGTGGTAGATCGGGTATATCGTGCTTGTTTGGTCACTATCGAGAGATATGAGACTAGGGTAGACCTTCTATCATTTGATATGGTGCATTTTGATGTGATATTGGGAATGGATTGGTTGTCACCTTATCATGCTATTTTGGATTGTCACGCCAAGACTGTGACATTAGCCATGCCGGGGTTGCCTCGATTGGAGTGGAGAGGGACTCCTGGCCATTCTACTAGAAAGTAGGGTTGTTCAAAACTGAACCTTAATGTTAACTGAATCACAAAAACTGCTTATTGTCTTATTGGTATCGGGTTATCAGGATAATGATTGATGAACGGATTAAAATTTTATAATTAACGGCTTAATAGTTTGGGGGCGGATTACTCAATTTTCTTATCGAATAAACAGTTAGCCTGTTAAGAATTTTTATATTTATACTTTTAAGTAGCGGTCCGGAGTAGTCGTCTCTTGGCATAGAACATGTAAGGTTCAAAAAATTTTCTTCCTGAGAATATTTAAATATTGGATCAACTAGACAGGTTTTATGGGTTATCATGAAGTTCATGACCTAGGTTGATGACCTAGCAAAAGATTAACAACAGCTTCATCATTGGCACTTGGCAGCATCCTTAAGATTGATTTTAAGAAAATATATGTCCATCTAAATTTGTTGAAATCCATTATGATTAAAATCATGAAGTCGGACAAATTCTTTAGTTCTCTACTTCTTTTTTTTTTGTCTATTTGATTTAGCCGATAAACCATCTGATAACCGGTAATCCAATGCTAATCCGCCTGATGCCTTATTGGATGGCTAGTGGATTATTACATTTATAAACTGATAAGCCGAACCATTAAGCATAAATACCCGCCCGATCCGCCCGATAAGCACCCCTACTAGCAAGGTCATTTCTTATGTGAAGGCTCGACGTATGGTCGAGAAAGGGTGTCTAGTATATTTTGCCTATATCCGTGATTCTAGTGTGAAGGTTCCTTCCATCGATTTGGCACCATTTGTGCATGAGTTCCAGGAGGTGTTTCCAATAGATTTGTCGGGGATGCCACCTGACAAAGATATCGACTTCTGCATTGACTTGGTCATGGGCACTCAGCTCATTTCTACCTCACCATGTTGAATGGCCCCAATTGAGTTGAAAGTGTTGAAGGAACAGTTGCATGATTTGCTTGATAAGGGATTCATTAGATTTAGTGTCTCGCCTTGGGGTGCACCAATGTTGTTTGTAAAGAAGAAAGACGGCTCTATGAGGATGTGTATAGATTATAGGCAGCTAAACAAAGTCACTATCAAGAACAAATATATGTAGCTGAGGATTGATGACTTATTTGATCAGCATCAGGGTTCAAAGGTGTTTTCGAAGATTAATTTGAGCTTTGGCTACCATCAATTGAAGATTAGGGCATCGGATGTCCCTAAGACAACTTTTCGGACTCGGTATGGTCACTATGAGTTCTTAGTGATGTCACTTGGCTTGACTAATTCCCCAACAACCTTTATGGATTTGATGAACTGGCTGTTCAAGCCCTATCTGGATTCCTTTGTGATCGTCTTCCTTGATGATATTTTGGTGTACTCCCGCACTCGAGAGGAGAATGAGTAGCATCTGCGGATGGTACTTCAGACTTCGAGGGATCATCAGTTTTATGCTAGGTATTCAAAGTGGGAGTTTTGGTTAGACTAGGTTGCATTTTTGGGCCATTGTTATATCTTCCGAGGGTATTAAGTTAGATCTTAAGAAGATTGAAGCAGTTTAGAACTAGCCTAGACCTACTTCAACTACAGAGATTTAGAGCTTCCTAGGTTTGGCGGGTTATTATCGTCGGTTCGTAGAGGGATTTTCATCGATCTCAGCCCCATTGACCAAGTTGACCCAGAAGGGTGCTCTTTTCAGATGGCATGACGAGTGTGAGATGAGCTTTCAGAAGTTCTAGACTGCATGACTACAACCCCTGTATTAGTGTTGCCTATGGGTTCGACATCTTACACTGTGTATTGTGATGCATCGTGTATTGGGCTTTGCACGGTATTGATGCAGGAAGGTAGGGTGATTGCGTACGCGTCTCGGCAGTTGAAGGTTCATAAGAAGAATTACCCTATGCATGACTTAGAGATGGCAGCCACTGTTCACGCATTGAAGATTTGGAGGCACTATCTTTATGGCATTCCATGTGAGGTCTATACCGACCATCGAAGTCTCCAGCACCTGTTCAAGAAGAAAGACCTTAGTTTTCGGCAGCGAAGATGGTTTGAGTTGTTGAAAGATTATGATATCACCATATTATATTATCCGGGGAAGGCCGGTGTAGTGGCTGATGCATTGAGTAGGAAGGTTGAGAGCATGGGGGCAGTTTGGCATATTTACCAATAGTGGAGAGGCCACTAGCCATGGATGTTCACGATTTGGCCAATCGATTTGTGAGATTGGATTTTTCGGAGCTTAGTTTGATGATCCTCACTTATTGGTGTTGAAAGACACATTGCAACGGGGTGGTGCCAAGGAGGCTGTGATTGGAGATGACGGTATTATGTGTCTTCTAGGCCGAATTTGTGTTCCAAATATTGATGGGTTGAGGGAGTGATATTTGAGGAGGCTCGTAGTTTGCTCTAGTCCATTCACCCAGGTGTCACGAAGATGTACCGTGACTTGAAACAACACTATTGGTGGTAAAGGATGAAGAAAGACATTGTTGCTTATGGATCTCGGTGTTTGAGTTGTCAACAGGTGAGATACAAGCATTAGAAACTAGGTGGATTGACTTAGGGATTGGAGATACCGGAGTGGAAGTGGGAGCGCATCACTGTGGATTTGTGGTAGGCTTACCATGGACCTTGAGAAAATAGGACACAGTCTGGGTTATTGTAGACTGATTGGCTAAGTCTGCACATTTCTTTCCGGTTTTGACTTCCTATTCCTCATAGAGGTTAGCTCATATTTACAACCGGGAGATTATCCGCCTGCACAACATGCCCCATTATATAATTTATGATCGAGGCATGCAGTTCACATTATATTTTTGGAGAGCCGTGCTGCACGAGTTGGGCACGTGGGTCGAGCTGAGTACCGTGTTTCATTCTTAGATGGATAGATGGTCAGACAGTCTGAGCATACTATTCAGATCTTGGAGGACATGTTACGTGCCTGTGTTATTGATTTCGGAGGTTCATGGGACTAGTTCTTGCCTCTAGGAGAGTTCGCCTACAACAACAACTATCAGTCGAGCATCCAGATGGCTCTGTACGAGGTATGGGAGGCAATGTCATTCACCGATTGGTTGATTTAAGCCCGGAGATGCTAAATTATTTGGCACTGATTTGGTCTGTGATGCTATGGATAAGGTTAAGGTGATTCAGGAGAGACTTTGTACAGCTCAGTCCAGGTAGAAGAGTTATGCGGACCAGAAGGTTCAAAATGTGGCTTACATGGTGGGTAAGAAGGTTCTTCTCCGAGTGTCGCCTATGAAGGGTGTGATGCAGTTTAGGAAGAAGGGCAAGTTGAGACCGAGATTTATTTGCTCGTTGGAGATCTTGGAGAGAGTTAGGGAGGTTGCTTATAGGCTTGAATTGCCTCCTAACCTAGCAGGGGTACATCCGGTATTTCACGTCTCCATGTTTCGGAAGTACCACGAGAATAGATCACACGTTTTGGACTTCAGCACGATGCAACTTGATGAAAATCTGACATATGAGGAAGAACAGCGGTAGCTATTCTGGACCGGTAGGTTCACAAGTTGGACTTCGCTAACTTCTCCAGTGCGTGCATGGTTTGTGTCATTTTTCAGAAAGCTTCTATGTAAGATTTTGATGAAAATGTGATTTTTGGCCTAGAATGAGACTTTAGTTGACCACAGTGAACATTCTTGGTAAATGACCTCGGATTGATGTTTTGACGATTCTGGGAGGTTCCTATGATGATTTTGGACTTTAACACATGTTTGGTTGGGCTCCGAGGTGACGCGAGCGCATTTCGGCGCGTTATGTGAAAATTTGTGAAAATGAGTTTTAAAGTTAAAATTCTTGAGATTTGACGTAGCGAGTGTTGCACCCTATTTTGCACTAGTCAAGACATGATTCAACTTGTAATTTCTTTGTTGTTGATGAAACAGAATCTCTACCTAATATTTAAAGGTATACTAGGGTACCTATTTAATTACTAAGTCATATTCCTAATAGTTCTGCAAACCGGTGAGATTATGGGTAAGGGTTCTAGTTCTTCTAAGGGGAAGGTGTTAGGCACCCCTTACAATCTATCTGAGGTAACTCCATAGGACCTAGACTAACTTTTTAGGAACCAATTATTTATAATGTGCTTAATTACTATTAAGGCATGGCTGGATACATATACATATATATATATATATATATATATATATATATATATATATTAAAATTAAAAGGAGTGTATATATAAGGGATGTGGGATTTAATAGGGATGTGAGATTATGAAAGAGTTATTGAAGGTTAGAGAGTTCTAAACGTAGTCTGTATTTTAAGGCTTGTAATTATTAAGTTATGGAAGTAATTAACTTAGAAAATAGATGTCTGTAAATGATTCTTAAATATGTTCGTATGAGAGTGATTCTAAATGTATTTTGATTTGAAAATCTGAAAAGGAGCGATCTTTGAAAACTCACTTGAGGCGACAATACCTTATTGCTTTATGAGAAAATCTCATTTCATTCCAGGTTAGTAAAAACTAGTGATTCTTTTCTTGTTTCATTTTTGAAAATGGGCTGCTATTTTTTATTAGAGTCTAGGCTTCAAATATCTTGAGAAAAAGCAAGTGAGTGAACAAGATGAATAAACTATCATTAGCGGAACGGAGATTAATTACTAACTAATTCTCTTTAAATCCTATATTAGTTAAAGTTTGCCTATGTTTCAATTGAAATTAAAGCATGATGGTAAAGCACATAATCTAATATACGAATTATACATACATGATAATGACATATGATAAAATGACAAAGGCAGTAGGCGAAAGTAATGAAGCAATAAACTAGGCTATGGAAGTAATGAATAGTAAGGAAAGAAATAAGGGAGAGAAGATTGGACTCTAATGGTTGGGCCTCAATAAGGTAGGCCCAACAATTGAAAGATGCGGCTATAGCTGACTGGATCCTCCTGAAAATGCAACAAAGCTGGTTTAGGCCTGAGTTCCTTGGGAACTCAGCATGGCCAAATTTGTACATGCCCAAAAGAAAGAAAGTCATTAGATGCATATTCCACATTCTCAACAAATTCAAAAATATATGAAATGTATACAGACAAACAACTGGAACAAGAAATTTAACAGTATTCGAATACTATAGGAAATTATATTAATGTGGTAGTTATACTCGGCAAATAATTTACATTGAAAACCTTTCGTTGTCATTAAACATTAAACCTCTAAAGAACTAAAAGTGTCAATGAATTAAGGGCTGAGGAAGTTTTACTCAAGGTCGATGCTCCCTTTGAATACCCCAACACTTCAAAGTTCCCAAAGGACTCAAGGCCCAGGGCAATGATTGTGCCAGGAAGGGCAACCCAAACTAGAATTAAACTCCAGCCCCAAATACCCGCAAACACTAAAAACATGTTTTTCTTACAAGTTTAAATGCCATTGGGGCCCTTTCAATGTAAAGTGAATGCTATAACATTACTTACCACAAAAATATACTTTTTCTCCTAACATAAGAACATATAGTCTACATTTGATACCAAACAAAACATATATCAAGTGAGCTTAAAGGCCTACCTTTCACACACACACATTGGTGAGGAGAAAAAAATATCACAAGCATGCTGTAAAGGTCTGAGTATTAGAGAAGAACACATTCTAAGGAAAGGCAAGCTATATAGGGTCATATATTCAACAACTCAACAAATACAGATGTTCTTGTTTCTGCCAAACCAACTATGAACTGATTGGTTTGCGTCTAGCACATACATGGGTTGATAATACTACTTAACACTTTAAAGGTCATCGATGAAGGTTTAGACCAAACAGTCATGGCTAGACATTTTTTACAGATGTTATCAGGAACAAGATTAGACTCTCAATAGGACTATCAGTTTACAGATTAAAACATGAAATCACTAAGGATTCAACAGAGCCAAAATCCTAATAGTGCTAGCTCTAAACAAGTCATCATGTTCAAGTAATATCAACAAAGAATCTCATAAGGCTAAGGATCAGATTTGATTTCAAATTAACAGTAGGGAGAGGACTGGGGTGGTTCTAGACAAAGCATGAAATCAGGAATCAAACAGGGACACACAATATTCAGTTAGTTACATGAACACTTCAGGTGAAGTTATGACTTCATATAGACATGGGAGTGTTATATATTTATAGAATCAGGTTAAGCATGACATGAGGGAAAGGTTACAGATAAAGGAAAACGTTGTATCAAATCAAGTTTAACCCAAACATAAGTCTAGTTCAGCATCTAAGTATGAAATGGTCATGCTTCTGTTTTTCATAAATTATCACTTGATTATAACATATTAGCTAAGTCTTGTTTTTAGGGAAGATAATCTAAATGCATGTAAGCTATTCAAAGATCAATAATAAACTAAAAGGATTAGGGACAGGGAGGTATTACACCAGGTAAGCTTTGAATTGAATACACAACTGAAGATATTAACCAAACAAGAGACAACCAAGTTTAGCTTAACAACAAATTATCAGCCATTTATAATAAAGAAAAAGAAAACAATATCATGATTGTTTCATGAAGGAGAGATAACTTGATCTCAATAGAAGATGTACAGTAGAGTCATTGGTATTCATGAAAAGGAGAAAGTTCAATCCCAAAGAAAACTAAGTTAATAGATGCCACAATAACTAATGAGAGTGTCATGGTGACAACCCATAAGTTACTTTTAAAGTTAACATATACTAAGTACAGAGAAGAAATACATATAAACACTTAAATTTTATGCTTAAGTTAGATGGTGCGAAATTAGGAACCTTCAAATTCATCTCAGTGTTGATTATCAAACAATAAACTTAAACATGAGACTAATGGCATACAGGGAAAATAATTTGTAAAGGCAAAGATCATTACAGAGTCATTCATGAAGCTTGTAGAGTTTAGGCAAGTATGATCAGTCATTCAATATACGTTACAACTTGAATATATAGGCTATTAGAACTCAGAAACAAAAATCATAATCACTTAATGACTTAATTAATCATCAATTAAGAATTGAAATGATAGGACAAATAATCACAAGAATACATTAGACTCAAAATAATATAATCACTAACATACTAATCACAAACACCGTATATAACAATGATTCTTAGAAAAAACAACTAATACATCTATAGCATTCAAAAGAGATGAATAAGGAGAGTGATGAGGGATGTGCTGACCTTTCTGAGGGCAGCAGACCAAACGAAGGCTCTCTCAGTTTCTTAAGACCCCAAGAACTTCAAATTCGAATCAACGACAATACTCGGAAAACGAGAAGAAAAGAATAGTAAAGAACCTTAGGATTTTGAACTGAAAATTGCTCTTAGATAATGTCTGTGAGTGTTTGGTGAGAACATTAAAGGCCCCTTTTATAGTGCCATTTAAGGCTCTAAGGTCTCTCAAATTCAAACTAGTAGTGGAAGATGACGATAGCTAGATGATGATAGAAACTCGAGTGAAAAAATCTCGAAATGACAGAGGGGATTTCAGTGTTGAGTTTACCTGAGAGAAGGGGAATCGATTGTTGAAGGTTTTGAACCAACGGTAAAACTTTAAAACCCAAAGGTCACTGTGTTCGATCTCTGGGAATAGAATTTCATGATGAATGAAGAAAGTTCCATGCATGCTCTAATTTGACGGAATATAAGAGGATTTGAAGTTTCAGGTTTGAGCTTAGGGTTCCATATTTTAGGAGTTTGAATTTGATAGATGAAATGGGAAGAAACCGGCGGGATTCGCGGATTCAGAAGGCAAAGGAGATGAATCTCTAATCAATTTGTGACCTTGCACGAATTAGTGCAAGGTTTTTTTGATTGATTTGGTTTGTGAAATTGAGAGAAAAGAGAGAGAGGAAAGGGAGAGAGAGGCGGCGAGGCCAGAGAAGAACTGATTTAGGGTTTGGGTAGTTGGGTATCAATCTCTAAGGTTAAGAATGCAAGATGGATTGTGGGCCATTTGATCATTTGATCAACGGCCCTAATAAATCGGGGCTTTATGTTTTTAAAAAAATTAGTTTGAGAAAATACGGGAACCATTGGATTTGTGTGATCCGACAGTGGAGATAATATCTGGTAACAGGTTAGAATTAAAAGAGAAAAATGGGAAATAAAGTGGGCCGTCAATGGTTTAGATTGTTGGCTCAGATTATTTGTGTTTCTTATGTAAGGGTGGGAGACGAGTGACGTGGCAAGCATTGTTTGGTGCAAATGGAGTCACTTGGATTGCCATGGTGGAAAGAGATGGGTGTTTAGGTTGGGTGCATTTTCGGACTGGGCTTGTCAATTGGGCCAAGATTAATTTGAAAAATGGCCATTTTACCTTTGATTCAAGAATTGCAATTGTGGCCTCTTTGGTCTTTTAACCCATTTTGAATTTAATTTAAATAAACCTAGTAATTTTCAATAAATGTGGTAAAAATTATAATTACTATACACTACTAATTATTTTAAATTTATTATTTATAAAAATACCTTATTTTCTACATTGTAACACTAATTTTGAATTTTCACATAATAATCTTATTAGCTACAAATTAAGAGTAATTTATCAAATTAATTATAGAACATATATAACGTTATAAGAATATTTGATAATCATAAATTAGTAAATATGTTTGTAATTAAGTAATGTTAATACTATGTGATTAATTTAAAACTAATGCATGGTTAATTTTGTGAAAAATAGATATTTATCACTGGAAAATACTTTAAAATATTTATTGTAAATTATTAAGTATAAATAAACTAATTTTAAGAAGGGAGGGTCAATATTGACCGTCAACAGTTGCCCCTCTTTGATCGGAGACGATATAAGATTTTTCGGGCAAAGAAATTGAACCAAAGCCAATTTTATCCCGACTTTAGGCAAGTAATGTAGGGAATGGAGATGGTGAATTGCAGGATTGAGTTGAGGAAGAACCTGGAATTTTAGAGTAGAGACTTTGGGGAAGCGACACTCGCAAGAATTGCCCCAGTATCATATTGTGAAAATACGATGAGACAGAAGATTGGGCACTCATGACAGCTTGAATTTTGCGTCTTGATTCGAAGGATTTGGAATTTTTAAATTTCACTGATCGTCTTGAGCTTGGATCTTAGGCCCGCTAAAGGGTTGGCTTTCCCCATAGCATTGTAGTTCGGTCTACTGCTAAGAAAATTTCCACGCTGCGGTGTTTGTTCCTGCAAAATAAATGAGATACACGCATACCAAATATCTTGCAATGCAGAATATATTGAGATGCGATGTAGATGATGCTTGGCTGCCGGCAAGCTGTTATTTGTGATCGGGATGATGGGATACTTGATCTTGACTCAATTTGTTAGTCGGTCTGTGTACCGTTCCGTAGAGAATTTGAAATTTGTCTCCACTTGTTGGGAGAGATTGATTGGTAAAGTGCGTCTCCGCTTGTTGGGAGAGCTTGATTTGCAGAGTGCGTCTCCACTTGTTGGGAGAGTTTTTGCACTGAAATATAAAGTAATCTCCGCTTGGGAGTGATTGACTAAAACTGTAATCATGCTTGAAGCTACGTGAGAAAAACGTTAAAACATCCAAAGTAATAGTAGATGAAATGAAAGCATGCACAAGAGATACTCTTGACTGCGAAACTAAGTAGCGGCCATCGATTGGCAGAACGTCAGTGACGCGTTTTGCGATTATCTATTCTAGTGTCTGTTGCGATGGAGCGGCGATGTGAATTGTTTTTTTGGCGATGTTTTCTCTTTGCTATATACAAGACTCCGGTTAGCGAAGCCGACGTTCGATTTGTACAAGACGCTCCGATTGATTGAGCTGACGGTTTACTTTATACAGATCATTCGATTGGCGAGGCCGACATTAGATTTGTACAGGTGCTCAGATTGATTGAGCTGACAGTTTGCTATATACAGGACTCTAATTGGTGAAGTCGACAACTTGTTTTGTACAAGATGCTCCGATTAGGTGATCAGACGATTTGCTATATAAAAGTTTTTTATACCAGTTGTCTGATTCCGAGGTACATGCAAAGGATTCAAAAGTTATCTTTGGCTGTACCAAAAAGGTTTGAGTAAAGGAAAAAGCGGGATAATCTTAGGCAAGTGGCGGGTCTGTCATTTTTCCCTGTGTGGTATTAGTGCTTCCTTACTCCCTGTTGACCCTGCACTCAAAGAAGATTTCTTAGTTGAGGAAAGTTGGTTCATGTCGACCATAGTGTTGGTTTGCCTCGGCCTAGGAAATGATTGCGCCGTGAAGTTTGGTAGATGGAACAAATTATTTGAGGTAGATGTCGTCGTTCCGGATTATGACATGTTACGAAACATTTTCCACACGTGAGCGTATCTTCTTGAAAACTTTGTCCTGTTGATGTCGATCTTCCGTGATGTTTTTGACAATGCAGTTGCTTGCTATCGTGACTGCGTCCTAATTCGAACAAATGCATTACAAGGCTTTTCCTAAGTTATGACCGAACCCTTTCAGGTTGCCTATGTATCCAACATGGAATCAGGTCTAAACGTAGTTCGTGGTTATTATGAAATATGATGAAGATGATCGAGCCTGACTCAGGCAGCCTACTTATCCAAAATGGAATCAGGTCAAAGTGTAGTTCGATTATAATAGATGCAAAATGATGAGATTAAGAATGAAAATGGCCGAGTCTGACTCAGACAGCCTACGTATCCAAGTGGAATCAGGTCAGAACATAGATCAATTACAAAAGATGACTGAATCCGATGAGGATTGCTTACGTATTCCTTTATGAGGAAATCAAGTCGGCGTAGTTCCTGAGCAATATACAAAAGTGATATTTGGTTTTTCTATTACAAGAGAAGTGGGGGGGGG
>MCJB01036505.1:321110-408916 GCA_002018475.1 Nicotiana obtusifolia
GGGGAGAGAAACCTAACCCTACATGGGTTGCCAACGTATCCCTCCGTGGGAAGTCGGGTTGAACGTAGTTTTGTTACATCAGAAAACCTAACTCTATTTGTCTTCCGGACATAGTATCTCTTGATTGCATGAGTTGATAAGCTTCGTGTTGACTCTTCCATCCATCTCTGCAAAGATTAGAGCTCCACACGACAGTGCTCGGTGAACCACGTAAGGACCTTGCAGTTTGGTGTGAACTTTCCTTTGGGTTCTTCTTGATGGGGAAAAATTTTCTTCAGAACCAACTACTCTGGTGTGAATTGGCGAAGCTTCACCCTCTTATTAAATGCACTGGCCATTCTGTTCTGGTATACTGACCATGACATACTGCATCCATTCTTTTCTCATCAATGAGCATGAGTTGTTCCTGCCTGGCTCGTATCCACTCTGCGTCGCCCAATTTTTCCTCTTGAATGACTCTTAAAGATGGTATCTCGACCTCTACTGGTATCACCGCTTCAGTGCCGTATACCAACATGTACGATGTTGCCCCAGTGGATGTTCTCCTGGTAGTTCGTAACTCAGTAAAGTGAAAGGTAGTTTCTCGTGCCAATGTCTGTGATTATACACTATGTTTCACAGAATCCTCTTGATATTCTTGTTGGCTACCTCGACTGTCCCATTCATTTGTGGTCTGTAGGCTGTGGAATTGTGGTGGATGATTTTGAACTTCTTGTTGATTTCTCTCATGAGGTTGCTATTGAGGTTAGCGACATTGTTAGTGCTGATAGACTTCGGTATCCCAAATCTGCAGACGATGTTATTTCGGACAAAATTTTCCATTACCTTATTCATGACGCCTTGTAAGTAGATGCCTCGACCCATTTGGTGAAATAGTCGATAGCTACCAAAATGAAACAATGTCCGTTTGATGCTGCAGGCTCTATAGGTCCAATCACGTCCAGGCCCCAAGCGGCGAACGACCAAGGTGAACCTATTATGTTTAACTCATTTTGTGGAACCCGGATGAAGTCTATGTGAATCTGACACTAGTGACACTTTTACACCTAGCGGATACTGTCGCTTTCCATAGTCATCCAAAAATTTAGCTCTCCAAAATCTTCTTGGCTAATGTGAACCTGTTCATGTGGGGTCCGCATGTCCCTGCATATATTTCCTCTACTAATTTTGTTGCTTCGGCGGCATCTACACATCTCAACAAACCTAAGTTTAGGCTCCTCCTGTACAGGACTTCTCTATCGAGGAAAAAATGGTTTGCTAGTCTCTTGAGGGCTCGCTTTTTAGCATTAGTAGCACTCTTCGGGTACTCTAGACGCAAGGAATCTCTTGATATTGTGATACCATGGTTTACCATTGGGCTCTTCATCTACATGGAAGAAATAGGCATGTTGATCCCTGATCTCTACCTCGATAGGGTCGATGTAGTTCTTGTGTGGATGTTGAATCATAGATGATAGGGTTATAAGGGGGTCGACGAACTCTTTCTGAATCCTGGGGATGTGCTTGAACTCAATCTTTGTGAACTTCTCGTACAGTTCCTTCACGCAGTGCAGTTATGGCAGTATCTTGACATTCTTGGTGGACCATTCCCCTTGGACTTGGTGTATCAGCAAATCGGAATCTCCTATGACCAAAAGTTCTTTGATGTTCATGTCGAATACCATTCTGATTCCAAGGATGCACGCTTCGTATTCAACCATATTATTGGTTCAAGGAAATCTTATCTTTGCCGATGCTGGGTAATGTTGTCCAGATTCCAAAATCAGGACAGCCCTAATTCCAACTCCTTTGAAATTTGTTGCTCCATCGAAAGACATCCCATCCAGGGTATGATTATGCAATATCCTCTCCAGCAAATAGTACTTCTTCATCGGGGAAATACGTGGTAAGTGGTTCATAATCCTCATCCACCGGATTTTCTGCGAGGTGGTCGGCTAAAGCTTGTCCTTTGATATCCTTCTGAGTTATGTACACAATGTCAAATTCGATTAGGAGAATCTGTCATTTAGCTAGCTTTCCGATAGGCATTGGCTTCTGGAAAATGTACTTGAGCGGGTTGAGCCGAGATATCAGATGCATGGTGTATGCCGACATGTAATGCCTTAGCTTCTGAGCAATCCAAGTCATAACACAACAAGTGCGTTCTATCAGGGCATACTTGGCCTTGCATGGCGTGAGCTTTTTACTCAAGTAGTAGATGGCCTGCTCCTTTCTCCTTGTTTCGTCGTACTGCCCCAACACACAGCCGAAGGCGTTGTCCAAGATTGATAAATAGAGAAACAATAGTTTCCCTGATTCGGGGGGAACCAGCACTGGCGGGTTTGAGAGATACTCTTTGATTCTGTCAAAGTCTTTCTGGCACTCTTCTGTCCATTTTGTGGCAGCATCTTTCTTCAACAGTTTTAAAAATGGGCTCGCATATTAACGTGGACTGGGCATGAAACGACTGATGTAATTCAATTTAACCAGGAAAATCATGACATCTTTCTTGCTCTTTGGTGGCGGTAATTCCTGAATGGCCTTGATTTTTGATGGGTCTAGTTCTATCCCCTTCCTACTTATAATGAAGCCCAATAGTTTTCCAGCGGGGACTCAGAACACACACTTCGTTTGGTTCAACTTCAAACTGTACCTTCACAAGCGTTCGAAAAATTTCCTCAAGTTGTCCAAGTGTTCCAAGCTCTTTCGAGACTTTATGATGACGTTATCCACATACACTTCAATCTCCTTATGAATCATGTCGTGAAAGAGGATCGCCATGGCCCTCATGTAGGTGGTGCCAGCATTCTTGTGGCCAAACGACATAACTCTATAACAGTCGACTCCCCAAGGTATGGTGAAAGTCATGTTCTTTGCATCTTCCTCGTGCACTAAGATTTGATGGTATCCAGCAAAACAATCCACAAACGACTACAGTTCATGCTTTTCACAGCTGTCGATAAGAATGTGGATATTCGGCAGAGGGAAATCATCCTTTGGACTAGCTTTGTTGAGACCTCGGTAATCCACACATATTCTGATCTTTCCGTATTTCTTGGGGACTGGGATAATGTTTGCCAACTAGCTTGGATAGCTGGTGACCCTTACCATATTGCTTCTATCTGTTTGGTTACTTCTTCCTTTATCCTCAGACTTAAATCAAGTTTAAACTTTTTGGGTTTCTGCTTGACCGACGGTCTGGTAGGATAGGTGGGTAGTCGATGCGAGACAATAAGTGCTTAATCCCGTCATGTCATCGTAGGACCATCCGAACACATATATGTACTGTCAGAGGAGCTCAATCATTTTTTCCTTCTGCTCGGCTTCTAGGTGAATGCTGATCCTGGTTTCTTTTACATCTTCTTCACTTCCAAGATTAACCACTTCTCTTTCTTTGAGGTTGGGCTTTTTCTGACTTTCCAACTGCTCGATCTCCTGCGGGATCTCTTGCGGGAGATTGTCAGGCATCATGCTCTCGTCATTCTCCTCGTAATCTAGGTCATTGCGCTCAACAGTTTTGTTACATGTCATAATCATGGAACGTGATTTTTAGCGATTTGATTACTAAAAATAAAAGGCTAATATAAATAAAGCGGTAAATAAAATTTTAATATTTGATAAAATGATTCCATTTATTTCATCAAAAGGGGAATGTCTTAAGCATTCACAGGAGGCAAATGACAAAAAGGTACGGACACGGTACATGCCTCAAATGACAAAAAGGTACAGACACGGTACATGCCTCAATTGACTATGCTCTTTTCAAAAGAAAACTTTTACAGTTCCATACTACCAAGACTCCCGGCGAACCAAAGATGTACTGGCGGTCTATTTCTACAACTCTTCCCCTGGTTCGGCATCCCTGATAGTCGGTGTCTTGATGTCAGTCCCTTCATAGCATTCTTCAATATTATTTACGAACAACTTTCCCATCTCATCGTTGATATCATCTTCGGGTCTTGAACTATGTCCCGGACTTGCAACATGCTCTGGAACAAAAATCTTTTTCCCGAAGCTAACAGTTCGAGCTTTCCCTTCCGGAGGCTGATATCTTATGCCAGTCCTTCCTTTCTGCCCATTATGTTCAATTGGCTTTGTGATTCCTTCTGACTTGGCTCCCAACCCTATTCCTAGCTTGTATCCATATTTCATCATCTCCCTCACAGCCATCTTAGATTTATTTGTTCAGTCTTCTCCATCTCAGTAGTCTGCATGATTTCCACAGCATGGAAGGAAACTTTGTCCAGCCCTTCAATGAATGGAACAACATACTCCAAATAGGTGGAGTGACCCCATTCACCATGAACCACGATCTCCTGGCATCCCCACTCAAATTTTATACATTGGTGTAAAGTGGATGGCACGGCCCTTGCCATATGTATCTAGGGCCTGCCCAGCAGCAAGTTGTAGGAAGAGGATATGTTCGTTACTTGAAACAACACAGGAAAATTGACCGGCCTAATTTGCAAGGCTAGATAAATTTCTCCGATAACATCTTTTTGCAAACCATTAAAGTATCTTACCCTTACGTGGCTTTCCTTGACTTCTCTCAAATGAATTCCTAGTTCCCGTAGGGTGGAGAGCGGAAAAATATTGACTCCTGATCCGCCATCGACCAACACCCTAGACACCTCTTTGGCCCCATATTTGACAGTGATGTGAAGAGCCTTGTTATGACTTGCACCTTCGATAGGGAGTTCGTCTCTTATGAAAGTGATCATGTTTGCTTCGACCATTTTCCCAATTGTCGCGGCCAACGCCTTACTAATGTTGTTACTTGGTACACTTACCCCACTTAATACTTTCAATAGGGCGTCCTTATGACTGTCGGAGCTCATTAATAGATCTATGATTGATATCTGTGCTGGGGTTTTCTTTAGCTGCTCCTCCATAAAATACTCTTTGCTTGAAATTCTTTTCCAAAACTCAGCGACTTCTGAGTCTGTTATGTTTCTTCTTGGAATTTGTTCTCTTCCCGAGTTTCCTTGATTGACATCTTCGGTAGCGCAACATCTCCTTGACCTAGTCTTACCATGGGCTATAGCAGAGCCTGTCATTTCGGCCTTTCCCTTTTACTGGTATGTCTATTGGACGGTTTTGTACTCCCGACCTTCTTCGTCTCCTATAACCGCAACATGTTGCTGCGGATAAGTCTGAATCGTCACTGTAGGCCTCAGTTGTACTATAATAATTGGAGCCTTTTGGGGAGGAATCTTGGCAGCTTCTGCATTTCCTATAGTGAAAATTGTTCCCTTCAGGTCATACTCTTTGTCCAATGCGATCATGTCAGCTCCCCGATTTCGATGATTTGGCAGTGGATTGCGGTTCACATTGGGTGGCACCCGAGTGCACTGAATGGATCCTCTCTTTATCAAGGTTTCAGGTTAATTTTTCAACTTAATACAATCTTCGGTATCATTCCCAAGTACCTTGGAATGGTACACGTATCTTTTAGTGGCATCAAAATACTTGGAGGGATGTTCAGGAACCCTTTCCTTCGATTGGGTGTATCAAACCTACTCTTCTCAATCGCTCAAACATTGGGCCAGAGGCTGAGCAATCGGTGTATAAGTTCTACGACCCCTTTCCTCAAAGTTGGAAGAGGGCGTGGTGCATAAACAAGTGGGTTTTGATAAGTAGTGGTTTGGATAGGAGTACATGGTCGTTCTGGGTTTTGGTTGTTGTTGGCTCGAGGAGGGTTGTATTGTGGTTAAGGGTAGTAATATGGCTAGGTATTATAGACTGGAGTGTAAGTGGGTGGTGGTAAATGGTTGTTTGAGGAATAAGAGGTTCTCTCGTGATGTGGGTTGGGTTGGTAGTAAGGGATGATTGCTGAGACCTCCTCTTTCTTCTTCTTTCCGCTACCGATTGACCCTGATTGGATGGCTTGCTGGCCGCTTGTAGTTTTGCCATGGATTGTACTTTACCCGATTTTATGCCCTCTTCTAAGAAATCTCCCATCTTGACCAGCTCGGGAAACTTCTGTCCAATCATTCCCATCAGCTTTTCAAAGTATATTCCCTCATGGCCTCTGATGAAATACTTGGTTAGTTCACTTTCGTCCAGCGGAGGTTGCGCCCTGGCAGCCTCCGACCTCCACTATTGGGCATATTCTTGGAATGACTTAGATGGTTTTTTCAGCAGGTTCACCAGTGCGAACCGATCAAAAGTGATCTCTGTATTGAATAGAAAACGATTCATGAAATCCTCCGCCATATCTTTCCAAATTCTCCAATTTTGCAGATTCCGTTAAGTATACCGGGTGAGTGCTTCTCCCGTCAAACTTCTTATAAATAACTTCATCCTTATCTTGTCGTTCCTCCCCACTCCAACTAACTTGTCACAATATGCTCTCATATGCGCGTGAGGGTCCCCTGTCCCATCGAAGATTTCGATCTTTGGGGATTTGTATCCTGCTGGCATATCCACATCTGGATGAATATACAGATCCTCGTAGTCCAAATTTCACTTCTCCGGTCAACTTGGAGGCTCTTCATTTGCCTTCTCAACATTTGTGGCTGCTCAGATACTGACTCTTCTTCTTATGCCTGTCTTCTCTCCTCGTTTTGGTGTATTGGTCAATATCATAAGGCACCTTGACCATGATAGGTGCTATAAAGGTTGGTTCAGAAATGGCATATACAGGGGGGGACGTACCGCTCATGGGTGGCGGCATGTGCCACAGGTATGTGCTGGTTGGTAGTAAAAGTTATGCCATCACGAGGAGGGGTAGTTGCATTAGTGGTAATAGGTGGGTTTTGTGATGTCTGAGTGTATTGTGGTACGTAAGGAGTGTGGATAGGGGGAGTTGGTGGGTTAGCGGGGGTTACTGGAGTTAACACTTGAGTGGTGGGAGTTGAAGTTGGGGTGTTGTCGTTTTGGCGTGATGTTGAAGGAAAGTGGTCAGGGAGTGAATCCAAAGAAGGGAATCGAGGTGGTTGAGGAAGTGTTGTCATGGCCGGGTGCGCTAGTTCTCTGCTATGATGTACGTCCTCCCTTAAGGACACCATTTCATGGGCCATCTTGGCCACGTGTTCATCATTCCTATTGTTGTTTATTTCCCACGATTGTCCCGGGCTGTCACTATGACTAGAGCAGGTTCAGATGGGTCTTCTACGGCTGACATCTTTCCCATTGACCTTAGATTGTATGGTGGTTCCGCCAGTTTTGGGCGACATAAACCAACTTTCTTTTCTTTTTGGGGATAATGATAAAGTAAAGCAAAAAAGAGTTAGTTTTCTTCATTTATACTAGCAGGAAATCATACAGAGAAAATAATTCGTGTATTATAGCTAGCTCGTTCCTAGAATTTGCGAGGACCTCTCATTGCCGGAGGTATGCCTTCGCAGATATTTGATAGACATTTAGACCTAACAAAGTTAGATCCGAAGCAATTCATTTTCATTGATAATTTGGATTGATATAAGTAGGAACAAGGGTTACATCACTGTTTCATAGAACTGCATGGGCTTGGACAACTCGCCCCTTTTGGAAAGTAAAGAGAGAAATTAGGGGTAAGGGTACAAAGCGGGAAAGAGGAGAAATCAACCAACACTAATAACCATCCCCTGAGTCGTTTCCCATATCCTTCTCTTCTTCCGGCTCCTCTTCTGGATCCTCCTTCGGGTGTTCCTAAAATGCCTTTTCATCATGGTTGAATTCAGATTCCCCCTCTGGATCTTCTTCTGGCTCTGTGCTCGACTCTATCTGGATGCACTCCAATACCCCATCATCATCTTCAGCAAGTGGCAACATGTGGTCAATGTATCCTGGGAACACCTGATTATGAATTGATGTGGTCACAAGATGATGCGGCAGGATCTTATGGTAAATCTGCAAAGCAACCACCATGTCCTCAAACCAGGCTATTCCCTCTATGCTTGGCCGGGCCAGCTCTTTTTCCTCGTTAATCCAGACATCATTTCCAGGAGTACACCACGAGTTCTGACCCATAGGCATGTGACCAGGTCGTTCCACTATTCTTGTAGCCTTCTCTACTTGGGAATTGGGGTCTGCCCATTGTACTCATCCTCGAATAGCACTGTCCTTGTCCATAAAGGCATATCTTGGATCATCCCGAACTATCTGAGGACCTACAGGGGTGAGTATGGTTGAATGCCTTCAAGTCCGATCAACTCAATGAAGTATTTCTGAGGAGTCCTCAAATTCGCCCTTCCACCTAACCAAGAGAGCTTTCAATTGATCCATTCTCCAGTTAAATTGGTTAGCGTTTCCCTCCATTATTCTTTCCCATGTGGGGAGACCCAATGTCTCATTCTTTCATTGTGGCTGCAGATCATATTGCTGACGCCCACGAAGTAGTCGATGGTGGCATCGCGGTGGAAGAAATGTTCAGTAGCCTAGATATGAAGCAGCAAGTTACAACTTTTAAGGAAATCATACCCTCGTGCATATGCAAACAGAGCCCTTAGCATCTCAACTAACACCATCAGCACCAAAATAGCTTGAACATTACCCCGGAAGGTCACTAGAACCACTGGTAACAGGTTGATGTTGATACGGTCCCTTCGCTGCGGGAAGGCCAATAATGCTAATAGTGCTGTTGTGAAAGCGATGGGCCTGAGACTCTCCCACGTCGCTTGGTCACAAAGAAATTCCCCTGAATACTATTCGTAGCTATCATGGTGCCCAAATCTATCAAACAGCTGGTCGAGGCTCACCCATCCGTCCTTGATACTTCTGAGACTCATACTGTTGGCAAGGCCTAAGGCATCCAAGAGTCGGTAACCAAGAAAAGTAACTGGCAATACTGGCTTTCTCCCATTGAACGACAGCTCTGTGAAACTTGTGACCTTTTCCAATGTCGGTACTAACTCACAGTCGGCGAACTTGAACACCACCTTAGCCGGATCCTAAAATTCTATAAACAGGCGAGTGAGCACCCTGTCTGTTCAGATGTTTAGCAATGCGTTTAATGCCCCCAGGTGCGTCCGAACGTCATCTCCGTGTTCCTGACGAATAATATTCCACCATTGTTTCAACTTATGTAGTGTTCCCATTAACATACTGATTTCGAGGATGTTTTGGTTGATTTTCATTTTCTAAGGTTGGTAAAAGAAAGATATTTTGTAAGTGTTCACTTTGGATCCTTAAGTGTCTTGTCATGTTTGTTTGTCTTTTCACAAATGTTATGTCGTTGGGTGCATGACCCGTTGACATTATGGTGGCTATCCTAAATGTGTGTCGGTGCCAAGGACCGACTCACCTAAGGGGTTTATGCAGTATGACCTATTTTACTAGAGTATAGTGTTTTCTACTTTTGAATTGGACTGAAGGCCGCGAGAAGTTATGTCAGTTGACCCGACAAAGCCATTCTCTGAATTTAGAGAGTTTTGAAAAGAAGGTTCATAAGGGTACAGAAGACAACCCTCGCGTGCCATTATGTGTGATAGTGTATGACGAAGACTCTATTGGAAGAAATTTGATGACACTATATATAAAGTAGTAACAAGCAACGATGTAGCAGCAATAACCATGATAATTATAAAAGGCAAATAAAGCAGGTAAGCATGTAATTGGAGTATCAACTATAATCAAAGCAACGTTTAAACAAATCTAGATGCCAAATTAGTCTAAGTGTACTAAGGTCAGAACCTAAATGTGATATCCTAGCAGAGTCACCATGTTGTTGCACCCTATTTTGCACTAGTCAAGACAGGATTTAACTTGTGTTTTCTCTGTTGTTGATGAAAGAGAGTCACCACCTAATATTTAAAGGTATACCAGGGTACCTATTTAATTACTAAGTCATATTCCTTATGGATCTGCAGACCGGTGAGATTATGGGTAAGGGTTCTTGTTCTTCTAAGGGGAAGGTGTTAGGCACCCCTTAAAATCTACCTGAGGTAGCTCCATAGGACCTAGACTAATTATTTAGGAACCAGTTATTTATACTATGCTTAATTACTATTAGGGCATTGCTGGATATATATATATATATATATATATATATATATATATGTATTAAAGGGAGTGTATATATAAGCGATGTGGGACTTAATAGGGATGCGAGATTATGAAAGAGTTATTAAAGGTTAAAAGAGTTCTAAAAGTAGTTCGTATTTTAAGGCTTGTAATTATTAAGTTACGGAAGTGATTAACTTAGAGAATAGATGTCTGTATGATTCTAAAAGATGTTTGTAAGAGAGTTATTCTAAATGTATCTTGATTTGAAAATCTGAAAAGGAGCGATCTTTGGAAACTCACTTGAGGCGACAATACCTTATAGCTTTTATGATAAAATCTTGTTTCATTCCATGTTAGTAAAATCCATTGATTCTTTTTCTGATTTCCTTTTTAAAAACGAGCTGCTATTTTTTATTAGAGTTTGTGCTTCAAAATCTTGAAAAAAAAGCAAGTGAGTGAACAAGATGAATAAACTATCCTTAGCAGAGCACAGATTAATTACTAAATAATTCTCTTTAAATCCTATATTAGTTAAAGTCTGCCTATGTTTTAGTTGATATTAAAGCATGAAGGTAAATCACATAATTTAATATACGAATGTTAAATACATGATAATAAAATATGATAAAACGACAAAGGCAGTAGGCAAAAGTAATGAAGCAGTAAACTAGGCTATGGAAGTAATGAATAGTAACAAAAGAAATAAGGGAGAGAAAACTAGACTCTGATAGTTGGGCCTTAATAAGGTAGGCCCAGCAATTGAAAGATGCGGCTATAGCTAAATTGATCCTCCAGAAAATGCAACAAAGCTGGTTTGGACCTGAGTTCCTTGGGAACATAGCAGGCCCAAATATGTACATGCTCAAAAGAAAGAAAGTCTTTAGATGCAGATTTCACATTCTCAACATATTCGAAAATGTATGAAATGTATTCTGACAAACAACTAGAACAAGAAATTTAAAAATATTTGAATACTATAGGAAATTATATTAATGTGGTAGTTATACTCGGCAAATAATTTATATTGAAAATTTTTCGTTGTCATTAAACATTAAACCCCTAAAGAACAAGATGTGTCAATGAATTAATGGCTAAGGAGGAAGTTCTACTCAAGGTCAACGCTCCCTTTGAATCCCCCGATACTTCAAAGTTCCCAAGGGACTCCAGGCCAGGGCAATGCTTGTACCGGAAATGACAGCCCAACCTAGAGTTAAACTACACTCCCAAGTACCCTCTAACACTAACAACATGTTTTTCTTATAGGTTTAAATGCCAATAAGGCCCTTTCAATGTCAGTTGAATGCTAAAGCATTACCTACCACAAAAATAAAGTTTCCCTCCTAACATAAGAACATATAGTGTACATTTGATACCAAAAAAACATATACCAAGTGAACTTAAAGGTATAACTTTCAAACACACATAAGTGAGGAGAAAAAACATCACAAGCATGTTGTAAAGGTCTGAATATCAGAGAAGAACACATTTTAAGGAAAGGCAAGCTATACAGGGTCATATATGCACAACTCAACATACACAGATATTCTTTTTTTGGCAAACCAACTATGAACTGATTGGTTTGCTTCTAGCACATATATGAGTTGATAATACTACTTAACACATTAAAGGTCATCAATGAAGATTCAAACCAAACAGTCATGGCTAGACATTTTTTACAAAGGTTATTAGGAACAAGATTAGACTCTCAATAGGACTGTATGTTTAAAGATTAAAACATGGAATCCTTAAGGATTCAACAGAGCCACACTCCTAACAGTGCTAGCTCTAAACAAGTCATCATGTTCAAGTAGTATCAACAAAGAATCTCATAAGGCTTAAGGATCAAATTTGCTTTCAAATTAACAGTAGGGAGAGGACTGGGGGTGGTTCTAGACAAAGCATGAAATCAGGAATCAAACAGGGGCATACAATATTCAGTTAGTTACATGAACTCTTCAAGTGAAGTTATGACTTTATATAGACAGGAAAGTTTTGAATATTTATAGAATTAGGTTATGCATGACATGAGGGGAAAAGTTACAGACAACGGAAAGCATTGTATCAAAACAAGTTTAACCCAAACATAAGTCTAGTTCAGCATCTAAGTATGAAATGGTCATGCTTCTATTTTTCATAAATATCACTTGATTATAACAGATTAGCTAAGTCATGTTTTTAGGAAAGACAATCTTAAAGATAAAATAAATGTCAGATATCTAAAGACCAATAATAACCTAAAAGGATTAGGGACAGGGAGGTACTATACTAGGTAAGCTTTGAATTGAATACACAACTGAAGATATTAGCCAATCAAGAAACAACAAATTTCATATTAACAACAAATTATCAGCCATTTATAACAAAGAAAAATAAAACAATATCATAATTATTTCATGAAGGAAAGATAACTTGATCTCAATAGAAGATGTACAGTAGAGCCATTGGTATTCATGAAAAGGAGAAAGTTCAATCCCAAACAAAACTAAGTCAACAGATGTAACAATAACTAGATGATATTGTCACGATGACAACCCATAAGTCACTTTCAAAGTTAACAGATACTAAGTACAGAGAAGAAAAACATATAAAATCTTAGATTTCATGCTTAAGTTAGACGGTGTGAACTTAGGGACCTTCAGATTCATCTCAGTATTGATTATCAAACAATAAACTTAACAATGAGACTAATGGCATATAGGGAAAACAATATGTAAAGGAAAAGATCGTTACAGAGTCATTAATGAAAGGCTGTAGAGTTTAGGTAAGTATGATCAGTCATTCAAGACACATTACAACTTGAATATATAGTCTATTAGAACTCAGAAATGAAAATCATCAGGGATCACTTAATGACATAATTAATCATCAATTAAGATTAGAAATGGCAGGACAAATAATCACGAGCAGACATTTGACTCAAAAGAACATAATCACTAACATAATAATCACAAAAACCATAAACAACTATGATTCTCAGAAAAAAAACAACTAATACATCTATAACATTCAAAAGAGATGTACTACGAGAGAGATGATGGATTTGCTAACTTTTCTGAGGGTAGAAGACTAAACGAAGGCTCTCTCAGTTGCTTAAGACCCCAAGAACTTCAAGTTCGAATCAATGACATTACTCATAAAATGAGAAGAAAAGAACAATAAAGATACTTAGGATTTTGAACTGAAAATTGCTCTTAGACTCATAGATGATATTTGTGTTAGTTAGTAGTGTTCGTGTCTCTGCGTGTGTTTGGTAAGAACATTGAAGGTCCCTTTTATAGTGCCATTTAAGGGTCTAGGTTCTCTCAAATTCAAACCAGTAGTGGAAGATGACGATAGGTAGATGATGATAGCAAATCGAGTGAAAAAAACTCGAAGAAAGATGGGAATTCAGTGTTGAGTTTACTTGAGAGAAGGGGAATCCATTGTTGAAGGTTTTGAACCAACGATCAAACCCTAAAACCCAGAGGTCACTGCGTTTGACCTCTGGGTATAGAATTTCATGATAAATCTCTAAAGAAAGTTCCATGCATGCTCCAATTTGACGAAGTATAAGAGGATTTGAAGTTTCACGTTTGAGCTTAGGGTTCCAGATTTTAGGTGTTTGAATTTGATAGATGAAATGGGAAGTTCGCGGATTAAGAAGGCAGAGGAGATGAATCTCTGATCGATTTGTGACCTTGCACAAATTAGTGCAGATTTTTTGATTGATTTAAGTTTGTGAGATTGAGAGAAAAGAGAGAGGAAAGGGAAAGAGAGGCGGCAAGGTCAACAAAGAAATGATTTAGGGTTTGGGTAGTTGGGGGTCGGTCTCAAGGGTTAAGAATGTAATATGGAATGTGGGTCGGTTGCTCATTTGATCAACGACCCTGATAAATCGGGGCTTTATGTTTTTAAAGAAATTAGTTTGGGAAAATACGAGAATCATTGGATTTGTGTGATTCAATGGTGGAGATAATATCTGGTAACGGGTTAGAACTAAAATAGAAAAATAGGAAATAACGTGGGCTGTCGATGGTTTGGATCAATGGCTCAGATTATTTGTGTTTCTAATGTGAGGGTGGGAGATGGGTGATGTAGCAACCGTTGATTGGTCAAATGGAGTCACTTGGATTGTGATGCTAGAAAGAGATGGGTGTTTGGGTTGGGTGTATTTTCGTACTGGCCTTGATAATTGGGCCGAGATTAATTTAAAAAATGGCGAGTTTACCTTTGATTAAAGAATTGCAATTGTGGCCTCTTTGGTCTTTTAACTCCTTTTGTATTTAATTTATAAACCTAGTAATTTTCAATAAATGTGGTGAAAATTATAATTACTATATACTACTAATTATTTTAAATTTAATATTTATAAAAATATCTTATTTTCTACATTGTAACACTAATTTTGAGTTTTCACATAATAATCTTATTAGCTACAAATTAAAGAGTAATTTATCAAATTAATTATAGAACATATATAATGTATATATAATAAATATTTTGATAATATTAAAATAGTAAATATGTTTGTAATTACATAATGTTAATACTATGTGATTAATTTTAAAACTAATGCTTGGTTAAATTGTGAAAAATATATATTTATCACTGGAAAATACTTTAAAACATTCATTGTAAATTATTAAGTATAAATAAATTAATTTTAAAAAGGGAGGGTCAAAATTGACCGTCAACAGTAGGTGTGGCCAGCGGCTCGGTTCGGTTAGGGACCGGTTTTTCTTGCCGGTTCCGGTCCGGTCAGGTCACCGACTGGCAGTGGCACGGGTCCAAAAAATAGAACCGGGCCGAGACCGGCACCGGCTATCATTAGGCCAGTTTTTTCGGTCCGATTTGGTCCGGTCTGGTCCATTTTTTGTTTTTTTTTTCTTTTTTGTCTTTCAATTCAAGTGATGGATAATTTTAAGTTTTTGAAAATATAACAACAAAATATTACTAACTTTGTATATATATTTGGAATGTTTAGTTTATTTCAAAGTTCAAACTTAGAATTAAAAAACTTGTAATTTTTTTTCAAACTTTAAATTAGTTTCAAAGTTTGAAATTAGATTCAAACCTTGAATTAATTTGACAAGTTCAAACTTTTGAATTAATTTGATAAGCTCAATTTGAATTAATTTTTTAATATTTAAATTTGAACTAATTTAGAAACTAGTAATTAATTGTAGTATTTTTGCGCAAAGAACAAATTAAAAAAAAAAAAAAAGAAGACAAGAGTTGTGATGTTTTTCCAAGTATTGTATTGTTTAAAACATAAGTAGTGAAATACATACTACATAGCTAATCTTTCAAACATTTAATTTCAATATTCTAATTTAGAAAATTACATTCTTTTAAACATATTGGTTAATTTATTTATGATAGCCTTAGGCATTTCTTTAGGAACTGGTTGTTGTTGTTCTGGTTCATCATCATCTTCTTCTTCTTCTTCTTCTTCTTCTTCTTCGTTGCCGGTTTGACTTCCTTCATCACTTGTTCTGTCGCCCAAAATTTGATCGAGATATGCATTGTCTTTTTTTTGAGAAAGTTCTGGTAGTCCAAAGTTTCTTCGCTCTGCTATGATCCAATCCCTGAATAAAACTCTTGTCTCCATTCCCTCTTCCTTCAACGATTGTCTGCAATCTCTAATTTGAAATCTTCCTTGGCTAAAAGCGCTCTCGGATGCAACCGATGAAGCTTGAATTGTTAATATATCCCGGGCCTTTTTTGTAAGTATTGGTAACTATGATTCTTGATTCATCCAATAATCCAACAAATGATGAGTTCCAAAAATTGTAATTTTCTTTGGATATTGAATTAAATAGACTTGGAACTCGCTGTATTTCTCCCCGTACTCGTTTTGTTCTGAAAGCAACTTTTGATCAAGTCCCCCGAAAGTGCTCATCCCCACATGCCTTTTGCCCATTTGAGAAGAACTTTCTCCGGTTGACTGTATTGGTGCAGTTGGTGTAGCGTTGTCTGCCCAAACTCTATACTTTGCAAAAACAACCACGGTATCAGAAAGAACTTTAGCACAAGCATCTCCAACACTTGGATATCTATTAGTTGCAATTTCAATATATTTAATCTCTAAATTTTCATATATTTCTCTAACAAGTCGTTCGGTTAACTTAAGTTTAAAAGCAAGATGCAACACAGAAGCAATGTAAAAAAACTGAGGAATTGGGAAACAATATTTTAAAAATTTTAGCTTCTACAACCACTTTATATACTTCATATTGCCTATATAATTTCAATAATTCAGATATTCCAGCTATATAATATAACATGGTCGGAGTAGTTAGATAATATTGTCCGAAAAATTCTAAAGTAGCATGATAAAATTTTTCTAAAAACTGAAGGATATGTTTAATAAGGTTCCAATCGTCCTCTTTAAGGTGATAGGTTTTCATAAAATGCTTATTATACATTTGAGTAACAGGCTTTCTATATTCATAAGCGACATTTAATGCTTCATATAAAGTATTCCATCTAGTACAAACTTCCTTTGGGACTCTCCTAATCAGCATTTCAAATTCTATACATTTTCTTTCCCATTCTCTTTTTCTTTCTTGATTTTTATTTCTACATATATAAGTAATAGCTACTTTCACCTTTTCAATAATGTGGTTAAACAATCAAGACCATCTTTTACTACTAAGCTGTAAATATGACATGCACATCTAACATGAAAAAATTCATCAAAAGGTGGGTTCAAAATAGGTCTCAAGTTCCTAAGTGCTTCTGTGTTGTTTGTAGCATTATCTACCGTAATACTAAAAACTTTGTTAGTTAAACAATACGTACGACAAATTGATGAAACATTTTTAGAAATATAATTACCCGTGTGTGGTTCATTAATAACTTTATAAGCAATAATACGTTTTTGAAATACCCAATTAGGATCTATCCAATGAACAGTAACTGTAATATAATCACAATTATTAGTAGAACGACCTATATCCGTAGTAAGGCATACTCCAGTGTCAAAGTTATCAAATAAATATCACAAATAATCTCTATATTCGTTCTTAAATTTAAAAATGTCATTTTTAACAGTAGTTCTTGGAAAACCTTTAAAAGAGGGATTATATGTAGCCTCAATATAACGAACAAAACCAGTAGAAGAAGGAAAACTATAAGGTAAATCCTCTACCACAACTAGTTTAGCAATATTTTCCATATCCCTTTGTTTATCATAAGTAAGAATCCCTCCTGTTATTTGCTTAATTTTTGTTTGGATACCCGAGGATTCATCATGCGCTACTCCCCCATGTTCGGTTCCTAAATAAATACGCCCCACCCGCATTGACCATTCCTTAGTATGTTTATTTCTTATGTGGGTCCTAATTTTACCCATCCCACCGTCATTACCCCCAGTTTTAAAAACCCACTCCATTCCACAAAGCCAACATACGGCCATCCGACTTTCAACTTTCTTTTCCACAAGTTCCCACATCTCAGATCTGTCCTTACGTTTAACCGGGACTCTAGTAGGAGGTACAAGAGGCAAGTCAGACTGAAATTTAGGTGGACTAGCTTGAAATTCATGTGGTTCTTTTAAATTAACCCCAGTTTGATAGTCATATTGTGCTTCTAACATATCATTATCAAGTGGATTATTAGCGCTAATATCATGATAATATTGAGAATCATCTATGTGCTTACTAGAACTACCAGCAATTCCTTTACCCTTATTTTCCCCACGACCACGTGCCCGCCCCCCACTACTAGTTCCAATTGAACCTCTTTGGGACATAATTATAGCAAATAAAATAAATATATGAAAAAAATTTATAAAGGAGTAGGAAGTAGGAACGACCAACCAAATATCGCCGAATAATTGAGGTGAAGTTGAAACTTGAACCTTCACTTCAATTAATAAGTTGAATACTTGATAATCATAAAACTTAAACAAATGGCCAAATTGATATTTCACCCAAGTAGCGCCTCAAATTTACTCAATACTTCACCAAATAGCCAAATATAACTTTGATAGCAACTCCAATTAAAACTTGATAAAGTAGCCAAATTGTTTAATTTTAACAAGTAGCCAAAGTAGCATAATAGTAATATTGTAGAGAATTTGAGAGAGTTAGAGAGAATTGGATGATTTGTGTGAAAAATATGATGAAATAATGGAGTATTTATACGAAAAAAATAGATAGGGGTGGTTACGGGGTGAAAATGGCCATTTTTAGCCGTTGGGCAACGGCTAGGAGGTCAAAAGAGCCATTCCCAAATGCTAAAAACGGGCATAATTTTTTGTTCGACCGGTTCGGTCCGGTCTGGTTCGGCCGATTCCGGTCCATTTTTGTACCGGTCCTTCCGGTTTTTAACGGACGAACCATCCCGTACCGGGGCCGGATTGCGCAACATTTAATGGTCTGGTTTCCACTGGTCCGGACCAGTTTCTGGTGGAAACCATACCACTAGCCAGCCTTAGTCAACAACGAGCAAGTTCGTATGTTATTACACTTGTGTGCATATTCGGTTTGGAGTCTGAGGGGCTCATGTGAGTTTTAGAAGTGTTTCGGAAGAGTTTGGGATTGCTTGTGTAATATCGGTTGCTGGTGTTGTCTACAGATCTCACATTTCTGAGGTCTAGCTCGCATTGTCGAGCTCTCTTTTGTGGTCAATATATCGCATTTGCGATAGTGGGATGGGCAGGGTAATCTTCGCATTTGCGAAGAAATGTTCGAAATTGCTGACATACCTGGATCGCTTTTGTGATGGTTTGGTCGCTTTTGCGACTGGGCATTAGAATTAGGCAGGTTCGCAAATTAGTGGTGCCATTGGGCCTCGCAAATACGATGTTTTTGTCGCATTTGTGACTTATGCAGGTCGGGAGCACTGTTCGCATTTGCGACCAATGTTTCGCATTTGCGATGGTCGCACTTGCAAACATGAGTCTGCAATTGCGATACCTGCTTCTGGTTAAAAGAGGGAAAAAACGGGACTTAGCTCATTTTACACCATTTCTCAACCCCAAACACTCTAGAGGCGATATTTGAAGAACTCATTTTTTTCAAGATTCATTGGTAAGCAACTCTAATTCATTTTTAATCAATTCCTAATTACTTTTCATGAGTTTTCAACATCAAATCTAGGAATTTCATGGTAGTAATTAAGGGTTTAGACTTTAGGAATTTTGTAAAATTGAGAGTTAGACCTCAAATTAAGGTCGGATTTCGAAACAAATCACATAACTGAGCTTGGGGGTGAATGGGTAATTGGGCTTTGGTCTGAATCTTGGGTCTTTGACCAAGTAGGCCAAGGGTTGACTTTTCTTTACTTTTTCAATTTTGCTAAAGATTGAACCTTGTTCATCTATGGGTAGTTTCTAAAAACTTATTTTGAATTGTTTGAAAAATATTTGGCTAGATTTGATTGGTCTGGAGGCTTTTACGAAAGGAAAAGCCGTAGTTAATTATTGAGTTGGTCGCAGAAAGAGGTAAGTGTCATGTTTAGCTCTAACTTGAGGGAATTAGGAATTGTGGTCCATTTGTTATGTGAATTGTGTGTAGGGACGATGCATATGCGAGGTGATGAGTGTATATAAGCTGTCATGGGTTAAAGCATGCAGGTTGGGTTAATTACCTTTATGTCATCAGTCATTTTAAGTTATTTCTTGTTACATGCTTTATTGCTACATGATCGTATTTGTTATACATGCTTTACTTGTTATTTGTCATTTAGTTGTTACCTATTTTGATTTATTCATTTCTCGCTCAATATTTGCTTACTATATGTTCCTACTTGTATTAAATGTACATCTTCATTGTCTCATATCTTTACTTGTCTTTATGATACTTGTTGCATTTTATTATGTTATATCCGATTGCGTTAGTCATGTAGTTGTTCTTGTATTAGAATTTTCGAGGTTTGTGATTATGTAGTATTGGTTATTCCTTGTTTATAGTGGTAGTTCTTTGATGTTCTGTACACTTTAATTCCCTTTTGCATTGAGATTACGTTATTCGCTATGTTGAGTTGTTTATGTTAATGAGTTGATATTGGGAATAGGTTACGCACCGCAACATTATTAAAATGATTTGATATTGGGATCATGTTGTAAGCTGCAATAGATTATGATATGATATTGGGATCCGGTTGCACGCCGCAACATATATTGTATTTATATGGGATCGGTGTTGCAAGCCGCAATGGAGTATGATGTGTTATAACAGTTTGTAGTTGTAGTACTCTTTTTATGTATTGCGAACTAAGGTTACGAGATGGTGTTATTCTGGGGCCCTCTGTTAGTTGACCTTCGAGTCCCGTACTTATGAGTTTACTACTTTATCTATATTTCTATTTTCTTCTATTATTATTACTCATACAAGTTTATCGTGAGTATCCTGTCTTAGCCTCGTCACTACATTGTCAAGGTTAGGCTCGACACTTACAGAGCACATGGGGTCGGTTGTGCTTATACTACACTTCTGTACTTCTTGTGCAGATTTTGGTGTTGGTCCTAGCGGAGCGTAGAGGAGACAGCTCGGATATGACTTCTACAGGAGACTTGAGGTAGAGCTGCTCGGCGTTTTTAGTCCCTGAAGTCCCCTTCTATCATGTTTTATTGTTCATCTAGTTTCAGAAAGTTGTATTTCATTTCAGACCATATTTCTAGTATTCTAGTCGCTCATATACTTGCGACTCCAAATTGTTTGGAGTAGTTTAGACTGCGATATCTATGTAAATATTTCGCATATTTTTGCATTTATCAATTTTCAGTTATCATTATTCTGCTATATAATGCTAAACTAGTTAATTAGTTAACTAACGTTGGCTTGCCTAGCAAGTGAATGTTAGGTGCCATCATGGCGCCGTGATTGGGATTTCGGATAGTGACAAATATGTTGTAGGACAAAATTAAATTATTGTGCTATACTACGTGACATTGATGTAGCACGGCTCCTTGGCCGTTTAAGCCCTAGTGCCCGCAGCTCTCGTTTGAGTCTTGTGGCTTCAATAATACGTTAGTGCCACTCATGTATCATTTCATTGTTGTAACTTTGATTGTAATGCTTTTTTTTTTTTGGTTATTCGAAAATTCAAAATTTTCTTTCAATGCCCAAATCCTACTCATAGCTCCAAAGGTATCCCCAGGATAGAATGAAGTTTTTTGGTTTAATTAGAAGAACTGGTTCCACTCTGACATACCTAATGAATTACGATGTTTGTTAGATAGATATCAATCCTTTATAATACATATATTTTGTTCGTGTCGTATGTACCTTGAGCATAGCGTTTATACTACATACGCTATATTGTACTATATAAGAAATATTAATAATACAATAACATACTTGCTATTTCAGAATGACAAGAGAATGCACTCTATTTACCCGTAAAACAGTATTGTTGAATTTGCAACGTGGTTTATAGACAAAAGAACTAATTTTATCATTAGAATGATAAAGAAGTAAAACAGAAATTAAGATTTAGCAATTAAAAAAAAAATTACCAGCCTGGTTCCGAACTCAACCTTTCCGAGAGCAAAAAAGTGCAAATAGAGATAAAGCAGTGGTGAGGCTATTAAACTGAGAGGTAAATAGTGAAGTATGAGAGCAAAAGAGTATAGCGTCTGCGTACATAGTGTTTCTTATCTCTACAATGGCTGTTAACCCCAATATTTCTAGTTCTACCTAGGGAGACAAGATCTTAGGATCAAGCTCCTCTTTAAATGATAATAAATGGACTATTGATGAGTGTGTAACGGAAGGCCTTGAATGCCAATATTCTTTGTAACGGCTGCTCATTTAACGACAACAAATATTCCCTCATTGAATGCTGTCTGATTGCAAATCTTTGAATTTTTATCGCCAACTACGTTCCCTTCGAAATTCATCTAGTACCAGTCACACACGCCACATTCGGTACAAATTGTTTCCCAACTCGTCTTTTGTCTATCTTCGGCTTCACGTGTCATCTATTATTCAGCCACTTTTAATCAACCAATTTTACCCCATACAGATAGTCCCCCTGCTTTCCAGTGACGCAGCTTAGTGTTACTGGGAAGTAGGTCAAGATTCCTTACTTGGGGGGAAAGTTCCCGAACAGTCTCTGACATTTGAAAGGACACATGTCTTCTTTCATTTAATAACCCGAACACGTGTTGCCCCACGATACAATAAACATTTTCACTAGTTTTCGAGGTAATCATGACCACGCTTTTTGCCATATAACTTCTCAACTACTCATCATTTTTACTTTCTTACTCCTACGACTTTCAAATGTCCTTCTTCTCTGCATCATCTTAGAAAATTTTAACAGTCTCCAATTTTCTTAGCAGAACTCTTCCTTTTACAAACCTTTTACCACCATGTCTTCATACATGCTTCCTTTGGTAATACCGGTCTTTCTTCGGTGGAGGCCCGAAGAAAAACAAAGACAAGGAGGTTGATATTGAGTCTGAACCTCTAACTGTTAGCACCATAATTCCCCTTCAACTCAGCATTGCGAATGATCTTCAAGTAAAAGCTCTTTCTGCATCTTCTCAATGCCACCGGTTTTGGCCAGTTCACAGGTTTCTATCCTCTATCCATCCTTCTAGTATCCCTAGGTTGAAGGAGGAATACAACTGCCCCAGTCTTGAAATCCTCGCCCTATATATGGTAGAGCTGGTTACCTTCTCCAAGAAGGGGTTTATGTATGTCTATATGTATCCCTTTACCTTGAGTCCATTCTCCCTGGGGTCGAGTGAAGGGCTTGACCCAATAATTTTGGAGTTTTGGCACCGATATCAGATCTGCTTAGCACAAGTAGGACCATCTATATGGCAGACGGTGGCCTGCCTTTGTTAACTGTGCACAGAGACCGGGGCAACCCTAACCTTTGCACACATAATGAAACTTTACTCTCCCAATTTCCATGGGAGAGTAATAAACTTTAGCATGGTCACCATGCTCTCCTCACCAGCGTAGACGACGACAACGACCGCAGATAGATTGAGCGGTTTGTCGTCATTGCTACAAGGGACATCATCTCGGCCACAGCTCTAGCTTTCCTCGAGTCCTGGAACCTTCTTTGAAAGTTTTCGGTTTCCAGCTTTCTTTCTCCGTAAAAAAGGTTATTTCCCACTTTTGCTGATTTTTTGTTTTCTTTGTTCTAGCAACCCGATGGGAGCCACGTCACGACCCAAAATCCAAAAATTCGTGATGGCGCCTATCATGATACTATGCAAGCCGACAACTCACACATACTAACATATTTAAATTTAAATATACGAAAATAAGCTTAAGTAAAAATCTCATAAAAACTGGATGTCACAGCTCAATACAAATTTATTCCCAAACTCCGTCTGTCACTGAGTACATGAGCATCTATACAATAACATAGTCTGATACATTGTCTAAGAAAGTAGAAGAGAACAAGTAAAAGTGAGAGATAGGGGAGGAGAGTTAAGGTCTGCGGACGCCAAGGCAGCTACCTTGATAATCTCCGAACGACCGAAACTCTGAGATTGGCAACCACTGTGTCCAGAAATACCTAGATCTGCACACGAAGTGCAGGGTGTAGCGTAAGTAGAACCAACTCAATAAGTAAGAAGTATAACCTTTGGACTGAAAGCAGTGACGAGTCCAAAAAAATACGGCCCAAGTACAAAATGAAACAGTACGGAAATTTACAGGACATATGACAATAATATCTCAGAGAAACTCATAATCTGTAGGTACCAGTATAGGAATGTAGACATGTTTCCAGGTTTAACAGTAAAACCCATAACAGATAAAATATGTCAAGTCTGAACGATATGAGGAATATGATATCTCTACATCTACATGCCAAAATGCATATCGTATGTGATGCAACACTCTCAAAGTACTCAACATGACTGCCTTAATTCTCACGCATCACACTCAACCACTCAGAATTGTACATAGCAGATCCGGCCTAGGGAAAATCAATCCCAAACGCTAATACATCCTGCTACAACGCGCAACCCGATCCCATCGTGAATCAATAGCAACTGCGCTCATTGTGGGCGTGCAGACTCTGGAGGGGCAGATCCAGCCCAAGCGCTATAATAAGCCAATCATGGCATGAATTAATAAATCCTGCTGCGGCATGCAACCCCATCCCATAAATATCACTTAGAAACAGTCTCTCGGCCTCCCTCAATCATCAATCTCTCCGGTATCTCATGCTCACAACACTCATACTAAGCAGCCTAAATCAATGATACATGATGTGTCAGTATATGACAACAGAGACTGAGATATGATATGCAGTGATGAATGCGACTGAGTATATAGCTGCGATTAAGCTAATAACTCAACAGCAAAAAAAGATCACTGCGGGTCCCAATTTTACTAGCACATAGCCTAAACATTATTTCTATCATAAATCATAGCTCAAGTGCTCTAACACATGGAGTACACTAATAATATTCAAATAAGATAGCTACTTAGTCCCATGGAATCGACTAAATCTTAATTGTTACGGTGCATGCCCACACGCCTGTCACCTAGCATGCGCGTCACCTCAACACCAATCACATAACACGTAATTTTCGAGGTTCTTACCTTCAGAATCATGTTTAGAAGTGTTAATTACCTCAAACCGTGCAAATCTCTACTCCAACAAGCCCTTGCCTTGTGAATCGGACTCTGAATGCTTCGAATCTAGACATAAATAATTCAGTAACATTAACTCAAGCTATAGGAATCAATTCCATATGAAGATGCTAAGTTCTTAATCAAAAGTCAAAAAAATCAACTCAAAAGTCAACCCCGAGGCCCACATCTCGGAATCTAATAAAAGTTACAATATCCGAAAGCCATTCAACCACGAGTCCAACCATACCAAATTTACCATATTTACCAAATTCCAAATCGTCGCTCAAATCCTCAAATTTAACTCTCCAATCATTAACCTAAAACTCCCAAAATTCCACCTCAAAACACACAGACTAGGTGGGAAATTCAATGGGGAAACAATATTATTGAATAAGAATGATCACAATGACTTACCTCAAGAAACCCCTCGAAATCCCTCTCAAACATTGCTTTAGTCAGAGCTTGAAATGACCAAAATGATTAAAAATCACGAAACCCTCGAATTAATATTCTGTCCAGAGGTCTTTGCTTTTGCGGACCATTTACCCACACCTGCAGTCCCGCAGGCACGACAAAAGTTTCGCTTCTGCGATGCCTACTCAATCTCTTTTGCGGTCACGCACCTGCAACCAATTCCATCGCAGGTGCGATCACACTTGAACTGGAACTCCAGCATTCCCTCAAGTCCAAACTTTGATCCATTACCCAACAACATCAAATCACAGGTCCTAAAACACAATACGAACTTAGTCGAGGCCTCAAATCACATCAAACAACATCAAAAACACTTAATCACACCTCAATTCAAGCCTAACAAAAACTAAGAAATTCCAACTTCTACAATTGATGCCGCAAGCTATCAAATCACGTCTAATTGACCTCAAATTTTACACACAAGTCGTAAATGATACAACATACTGATTCCAATTCCCAGAACCAAAATATGAGCTTGATAACCAGAAAGTCAACTCTCAGTCAAACTTCTCAATTTTCCAAACTTCCAATTTTTCATCTTTTGCCATTTCAAGCTAAAATCAACTATGAACCTCCAAATCACTATCTGGATGCACTCCTAAGCCCTAAATCACCATGCGGAGCTATCTGAACCATTAAAACTTCATTTTGGAGTTGTCTAAACATAAGTCAGCATCCAGTCAACCTTTTCAACTTAAGCTTCCAACCATGAGATTGACTGTCTCAACTCCTTATGAAACATCCCCGGAACCGAACCAACTACTCCGGCAAGTCACGTAATGACAATTGAGCATAAAATAAGCAGTAAATGGGTGAACGGGACTACAACACTCAAAACAACTAGCTGGGTCATTACATCCTCCCCCCCTTAAGCAAAAGTTCATCCTCGAACGGGTCTAGAAAAATACATGGAGTCTCAAATAGGCGTAGATATTTGCTTCGCATCTCCTACTCGGTCTCACAAGTAGCCTCCTCAACTAGCTGACCTCTCCACTGCACCTTCATTGAAGCTATGTTCTTTGCCCTCAACTTTCAAACCTACCGATTCAAAATGGCCACCGGCTCCACATCATAAGTCAAATCACCATCCAACTGAACCGTGCTGAAATCGAAAACATGAGACGGATCGCCGACATACTTCCGGAGCATAGAAACATGAAACACTAGGTGGACTCTCGATAGACTAGGTGGCAAGGCAAGCTTGTAAGCCACCTCTTCTATCCCCTGAAGCACCTCAAAAGGCCCAATATATTGAGGGCTCAACTTGCCTTTCTTCTCTAACAATATAACACCCTTTATGGGTGAATCTTTGAGCAGTACCTTATCCCCCACCATCTAAGCAACATCACGAACCTTCCAATCGGCGTAACTCTTCTGTCTAGACTGCGCCGTGCGAAGCCGATCCTGAATAAATTTAACCTTGTCCAAAACATCCTGAACTAAGTCAGTACCCAATAGCCTAGCCTCACCCAGCTCAAACCAACCCACCCGTGACCGACACGGTCTCCCATAAAAAGTCTCAGAGAGAGCCATCTGAATGCTCGATTGGTAGCTGTTGTTGTAGGAAAACTCTACGAGCGGCAGAAGCTGGTCCCAAGAGCCCCCTAAATCTATGACACTAGAGCGTAGCATATCCTCCAATATCTGAATAGTGTGCTCGGACTCTCCCTCTGTTAGAGGGTGGAATGTTGTACTCAACTCAACCTATGTGCCTAACTCTCGCTGCACTACTCTCCAAAACTGTGATTTAAACTGTGTGCCCTAATTTGAAATGATGGACACAGGCACACCATGAAAGCAAAAAATCTCGCGGATGTAGATCTCAGCCAACCGCTCCGAGAATAAGTAGTCCCAACTGGAATAAAATGCGCGGACTTGGTCAACCGATCCACAATCACCCAAATAGCATGAAACTTCCTCGAAGTCCATGGGAGCCCAACTACAAAATTCATGGTGATATGCTCCTATTTCCACTTTGGAATCTCAAGCCTCTGAAGCAATCCACCCGGTCTTTGATGCTCGTACTTCACCTCTACTATAGCCTCCTTCATCTTCCTCCACCAATAGTGCTGCCTCAAGTCCTCGTACATCTTCGCGGCACCCGGATGAATGGAATACCGCGAACTGTGGGCCTCCTCAAGGATCAACTCACGTAGCCCATCTACATTAGGCACATAAATCCAACCCTGCATCTTTAACACCGTATCATTCCCAATAGTAACATCCTTGGCATAACCGTGTTGAACCGTGTCCTTAAGGACAATCAAATGGGGATCATCATACTGCTGCACTCTAATGCGATCATATAAGGAAGACCGAGAAACCACACAAGCTAGAGCCCGACTGGGCTCTGTAACATCTAATCTCACGAACTGGTTGGCCAAGGCTTGAACATTAGCTGCAAGTCTACCCTATACTCACCGCCTTTCTACTCAAGGCATCGGCCACCACATTGGCCTTCCCGGGATGATACACAATGGTAATATCATAGTCCTTTAGTAGCTCTAACCATCTTCGCTGCCTCAAATTTAGATCCTTTTGTTTGAACAAGTGCTGGAGACTCCAATGATGTGTAAATACCTCACAAGATACACCATGGAGATAATGCCTCCAAATCTTCAATGCATGAAAGATGGCTGCCAACTCCAAATCATGAACAGGGTAGTTCTTCTCATGGGGCTTCAACTGGCACGAAGCATATGCAATCACTCTACCCTCCTGCATTAGGACACACCCAATACCAATCCGAAAAGCATCACAATCCACTGTATAAGAGCCTGTCGCTGAAGGCAAAACAAGAACTGGAGCAGTGGTCAAGGAAATCTTGATCTTCTAAAAGCTCTCCTCACACTCATCCCACCACCAGAATAGAGCATCCTTCTGGGTCAATTTGGTCAAAGGCGCTACAATAGACGAGAAACCCTCCACGAAGTGACGTTAATAACCGGCCAAGCCGAGAAAACTCCAAATCTCAATAACTGAAGATGGTCTGGGCCAACTTTGAACCGCCTCTATCTTCTTTAGGTCTACCTTAATCCCCTCACTGGACACCACGTGCCCCAAGAACACCACCGAACCAAGCCAAAACTCACACTTAGAGAACTTGGCATAAAGATTCTCCTCCCTTAGCCGCTGTAGTACAATCCTCAAATGTCGGGTATACTCCTCTTGGCTACGTGAGTACACCATGATGTCATCAATGAATACTATGACAAACGAATCACGATATGGCTGAAATTCACCGTTCATCAGATGTATGAGTGCTGCTGGGGTGTTGGTTAGCCCAAAAGACATCACAAGGAACTCATAGTGACCATAACGGGTCCTGAATACCGTCTTCGAGTCCTGAATATTCAATTGGTGATACCCAGACCTCAAATAAATCATAGAAAACACCCTCGATCCATGAAGCTGATCAAATAGATCATCAATACGCGGGAAGGAAAACTTGTTCTTGATTGTAACTTTGTTCAACTGCCTATTGATGACGTCAAATTCTCTACTAAGAAGTAAATAGACACGGTCGCACGCAATATAATTTACCAAACTATGATTTAGGGTCGAATCCCATAGAGAACAATATATAGGCGATTAGGCGTGTAGGACAATTATCACTTATACTTAGAAAGGTTTTGAGAAAATATTTATAACTAATTGTGAAAATGTAAACTAACCTAGAAAGCAAGTAAAATGATCAATGGCTACAAGCATCGATGCATAGGGAATTACACTCAAGTGACGATCCAATGTATTTCACGATTTTACAAATATGAGCGAGTTTATGTTAATTAGCCTCGGGTAATAATTCTATATTAGCTTCTTCCGAAGACTAACAAGACTTCCTAATTGTATTATCCTTAAAACAATTAAGAGAGTTATATTGCGTATTCCTAGGTAGAATCTATAAAGTGAGGGTTAACGCCTCAAGTTCTTATTAATTAATCTTTCCCAACCCCAAATTATCTTTTCCAAAATTAATTCGAAGTTAATGGGCGAGTTCTAGGGTTATCTAATCCCTTTGGAAACATTAAAGAATAAAAATAATTAAAGAAACAATAACTCACTTTGTAATAAATAAAAATCGTTCAATACATAAGCACAACAAGATACTTAATCCCCACACTTTAAATATTAGTATTCCCATACACAAGATTCAAGTGTTAGAAAAAATAATACACACATAGTTATTCAATACAAAGCAAGGAAATTAAAGACATAAACATAAATGGGTAAGAATTTCTCAACCAAAAGCTTCAAATTTTGTGTGTGTGCAAGAACCCTATCACCAAAACTTGTGTTATGTAGTCAAGAGACTGAAAATAAGCCAAAGATGTCCAAAGATCGGCCAAAGATGTGCTACAAATGAGCTAGGTCATGTATTTGTGGATTTGGGATGGAGAAAATGTGAAATGCCAAGTATGTCCATAGCTGAAGCCCGTTGGCCGCACCTGCGGAAAGGTCATCACTGGTGCGGTATCGCAGAAGCGCGAAAATACTCGCAGATGTGAGTCTTGTAAAATTCGCCTACTCCGCAGAAGTGGACATGTCACCGCCCATGCGGCTTCGCAAAATGCGGACATCAACCGCAGAAGTGGATTCTTAGTCGTAGGTGCACTTCTAGGGTAATTTCTCCTATTTCGCAGACGGGGCCTTTTCTCGTAGGTGCGGGCCCGTAAAAGCGGGCACTCTTCTGTGGATGCGATTTTCACTGAAGTAATTTTGCACTTGTTTCCCACTTTTTTTGCTCAATTCCACATCAATTGACTTCAATTTTCTTCAAGCCTCATTATACCTGAAAATCTAGCAATGCACACCCTAAATCACCTCATTTTATAATTAAAAGATACAAAAACTAGAGAGAAAAGACTAAAATAAATGGTATAATCACCACTCATCAACACCCCCAACTGAAAGCTTTTGCCAGTCCTCAAGAAAATCAAAATTAAATATTCATTAAGGTTTTACCATTTAAAGCACAAATAGCATCGCTATCATTCCCAAATCACTTTCTCTAATTAAGTACCATACTTATGGCTTTGGCTGTTACTAATAATTAGGCTCAAGCATGTGAGCTCCAATCAAATAACTCCCTCTTTTAAAAACAAACTCATGAATGCAATGGAGTTTCAAAATAATCAAGTGATAACAACCAAGCCTCAAGAAGTGACTCAAAAGCACTAGTCTACTACATATGCTCAATTTACACAATTCGGAGTCTATCAATGTCACCAATCCATCATCATCCATGTGCCCTCACAAGAAGGAAAGTCCCAAAGTCACCATATTTACAATAACAACACGAGGGACAAATGCACAAAGACACTCATTCTCAATAAAGAATTTCAAGTGTTACAAAATATCATGCCATAAACTTGCCCTTATTTTAATCGCCACTTATTCAAGAACGTTCACTTAGAGATCCCATAAGGACTTTTTAAGTTTGTAATGTAGGCTTATGGAAGGCTAGGATAAGTATTTAGGATACAACTGACTACACCCTCCTTGAACACTACTCACATTTGTCATTCATTTTGCACTTTGCTTCTTTTTAAACCACATAGCCTTTATTGACATCTAGTTACCAACATAGAACCACCTTAAAGTACCTCTCTAATTTTCTCAAGACTCCATACATTTTTTTAATACATATATTTTTTCTTTTGCTTTTCTTTTGGAGCTTGAGTATCTTCATAAAATATTTTTTGAGGTATTTTCTTCTACACATAATGTACATCTTCACCATTTCCTAATTAATACCAACACCCCCAACTTAGAATATTAACCTCATTCTTAACATTCAAGGAGGAACGGGTTCAAAAGAGGAAATTATTTCACAAAAGGGTAAAGGTTTGTAATGTTTTGGTCAAAAAAAAGATTAAAGGCTCAAATGGGGTTAACTAATGATAATATTTATGCAATGATAGGCTCGACAACCTAGAAGGGATTTTTCAAAGATCATAAAGAATGTCTAAGGTCATCCCTCAAACCAAACGTAATTAACATTAGCATTGAAAAACCAACCGGGCAAGTTTTAGATGATAAAATTAAATATAAGAATTATTTTTAACAAAAACTAACACACATGGCGCATGAACTAATCAAGACGGATCGATTTCACTTCTTAATAATAACAATTAGAGCAATATCACGCCAACTAGTGGGCAAAGAGTCACAAAATGAGCCAAAAAGTTATCACAAAGATTATTCTTCCCCATGCAACTTACTTTTTCAATTTACAACCAAAATTCGGAGGGGTATTCTTAATTCACACTTCACATACAAGAGACTAATTTTATTAGTACCAAATAATACAAAAGTCTCCACATAACAAAACAAGACTAATTCCTTTAAGAAAGTTGTCACGCCATCCATCATAAGGAAAAGTCACCCGGTTCAACACAAAAATATTTCTCGGGAAAAAACCATATCATAAAGAAAACCCAAGCAAATTTATTGAAAAGAATATTACTACTAAAGAGATAAAAAAAAATATATAAACTAAAAACTACAAAATAATAAAATTAATACTAAAAGGAATAAAAACAAAAATAACTAAAAACCACTAAAAAAAATAAAATAACAAAAGAAACTAATACTAAAATAAATAAATGAATAAAAAAATAAAATATAATAACAAAAGCGACGAATCCACAAATGTATCAGCAATCACAAACTACGCCGGGCAAAGGCACATGATAAACAATAGTAGAACAAGCCCGGCAAGGGCACACAATATCCATACAAAAGCATAAGCCCGACAAGGGCACAAGTCAAGCATCAATGTACAAATAAAGTATACTCCCTAAAGCCACCCCCAGCTAAAAACACTGTAGTGTCCTCACTGCACAATATCGATATAAAATAAAAGTAGTTTGGTTGTCTCCCTGAGGTCTGCATCAAACTAGCAGACTGCGGAAAAAGGCTAATCTTTGCCGCGTAGAGCTCTCGGCCTCATCATCATCGGTAGTATCAGTATTAGCATCAGCAGCATTCAACAAGAAGGAATACTTTTCACTATCATCTTTGTCCTCGACCGGTATCTTCCTTTTTGGTTGCCCCCATTTGAAGATGGCCTTGATGCCTCTCCACATCTTTATCATGAAGTTGCTATTATTCTTGTTTCTCTCTTTCTCCCTTTGGAAGTCTGCCTGAAGATCTACATGTGCCTTGGTCGTATTGCCATAGGCTGTCTCGAGCCTGCTAACAGAAGCTACAAACTTCTCTAGAGACTCTGCTTGCTTCTTCTGGGCCTCCAGGTCGGTCTTCATTTCTTCCCTGTTAAATGCACGGGCTTAGGCTAGGAGTGTAAGGGTCCACTAGGGAGCTGTGACACTAAGTCATGAATGGAGGCAAGCTGAGAATTTTGCATCCTAGATGGTCCCTCGGCATGAGTAGCTTGTGAGGAGGACCCTTCACCTACAACAATATCCATTTTCCTCTTCTTTTTCTTTACCACACTGCCTTCTCCTGTCACTCTCAATAGGTGAAAGGGCTTGTCTGCCAGTATCAAATGATCTCCATCCCATTCCTCAACCTGCGCACGCCAGCAAAACTCTGTAATCAATGATGGAAATATCAATGTCGAGCCACCTTGAAGCACATACTGCTTCAGCTCCTGAACAATGTTGCAACCTCGACATTCACTAGAATGCCATCAAGGATGCAAGCAATTATCAAGGCCCTAGTATATGTGACATCAGACACGTTCCCACAAGGAGACACTCAGCTCGCAATGATATACAACTACGTTTTTGCTTCGGCCATGAAATCACCACATTTAATACCTATTTTCTTTTTAGCCCAAGTCACTGTTTGACTTGTAGGACAAGGCTTTGAGACTAGCCAATCACCATTGTCGCATGTATCTCTTTCTCGCATTGGCTCGAGCGGATGATTTTGAAGCCCATAAACATCATGTATATCTTCAACTCCAAATTTCACAATCTTTCCCCTTATTTTAAGTTCATGGTTTTGGAAATGTGTACGATTTAAGTTTGCATAAAAATCTCGCACCCGTTCCTCATTGGCCTTGCATGGAGTAGGGATGAAACAGGTCCAACCGCTTGAACAAGCGGAAAGCTCGGACACTTTTCCATCGGAAATTCCTTTCTCAAGTTTGAGCTTCTTCGTGAGGAGATTATCATAATACCGGTTTTGACAGTTGGAAGACATGAATATGCTGGTATCATAGTTCAAATCTTCAGCCACTTATTCAATTTTGTGATCGAGCGCCGCATTTTTGTTCATGTTCGGGTCAATTTTAAGCTCAAAGTACCTAAAAAATCAAAACGAAGTTAGTTGGGCATTAGAGTTATGTTAACCAATTGAAGGCACATAAACTAGGCCAAAGAACCGAGCCAAACGGGCTCCAGAAGCTCCAGTTGCAAAGCTACTGAAATTGCAACATTCTGCCAGTTATTGCACCTGCGGAATATTCGTCGCAAGTGCGGCTCTTCTTCTGCAAAAAATGTGTCGCTTCTTCAAACTTTCACTTCTGGTCAAAAATTGCACCTGCGGAATAGGCATCGCAAGTGCGAGGCCGCACCTGTGGCCCTTTTTTCTCTTCTGTAGTGTTCATTAGAGGGTTCAAAAGCCCAGAAATTGTCGACTCTTTTTCAAATCCAAACATGATTTTGGCACACAATGTATACACAAGACTTCTAAATTTGTGAACTATATGATTAGGGGACTTGATTACACTCGATTTTTAGGTACATAGCAACCATAATTTTAGGACAATTTGTCGAACATCTAGCAAGCACGGAGCATGTTACGCCTTTTTTAACAAATTAGGTGCTCAAATTTCCTCAAGTGTTTTTCAACAACAACAGCACACAAATGCACACTCTCAAATAATTTTCTCACCCTAATATACCCACTAATCAAGAATGGGAAAACGGGATTGTGAGGAATGACTGTGGGGAATAAGTGAAGAAGAAGAAGAAGAAATCGAAAAGAGAGCAGCTGAGAGAGGGACGAAGACGATTACCCGATTGTCTTATGTGAGAGCATTAGAAATCGAGAGAAATGGAGAGGTTGAGCAGTAGTTATGTGAGAGATAGAGGAGTTAGAGTTTGGGGGAAGAGGGGTTAGAGTGTTACCTGTTGAAGAGATTTGTTCTTTAAACATACTCAACAAGCCGCTTCTATGAGTTTTTGACCACTTCTATGGTTGCGCTTTTGCGGCTGAAGAACCGCTTTTGCGTTAGGAACCGCATTAGTGCTTCATTTTGCGCTTGTGCGAGGCCGTTTCTGCGTTAAAAGTTCCATACATGCAGTTGCACCAGATGACTGATGCACACACTGGGCAGCCACTATTTTGTTCATTCCAACACCTCAAACTCCTTAATTCAACTCCAAAAAATCTGAATCATTGAAGATTAGTCTAAAATATTATATCAAATTATTCTAAAAGGGAAAATTTGAAAAATGACTAAAAATTTTGGTGTGTGCTTGGCCAATGTGTGATTGAATTCTCGGTCGCATAACCGTTATGTGGTCCATAGAATTGGCATTCCACCGCATATTTGAGCGACCATAGCTCATGAACTTCTGACTCATTCCGCGACCAATATGCGGTCCGCATAACCAATATGCGAACGCATAATTTTTGCCGCAGAAAAGCAAGTTTAGCCACTTTTTCTTTATTTTTCCTGCACTCTAAGTCACGCACGCATCAAAATGTTCAACAAAAATAACTAATCTACAAAAATAAAAATCTAACAACAATATTTGAAAATGATGGGTTGCCTCCAACCAAGCGCCGCATTTAACGTCTGGCACGACGCGAATCAAATTTACCACTTTTCTCTCCACTTGGAAGATATGAATTGAGCACCTAACTTGGAATCAAGCTTGTGACCACGAGCGGCTGGGGGTGGTAAGTAGATGATCAAGCCAAAGTCCATTTGCTTCATTTTGCATTTCTTGGCTTTCATGAGGAATGTCATTCTGCCTTCTTGTACCTTCAAATTGTAAGATGTATGGCCCTTGTCTCTCCTCTTCGAAATCCCTCATTGACTCGTGTAGTTCAATTCCCATATCACCACACAATTCCAATTTTGAAAAATGCTTGGAATGTGAAATCAAGCCTCCAAATTGTGATTCTTTTCGGATTTTGACATCTTCTTGGTCCCCCGAACTAGAGTCAAATTCAATTATCTTTTCAACTACATCGGTTGACATCTAATTTTATTTTTTTCTCGGCATCACCAACAAGTATGAAGTCTGTTGGCGGATGTTCAATCTTGATTCATCAAAATAAAGCTCACTTTCTTCCTCAAAGTTGGACTTTTTTAGAACTCTTTCCACACTCTCAATTTGGTGGACATAGTGAGTGTCAACCAATGATTTCATTTGATCTTCCAAAGTGCGGATAGTCTCATCATTTCGATTTAGTGCTTGCTTTAAGTTCTCGAGTGCCAACTTTTGCTTCTCCTCATTTTCAAGAATGGCCTCCAACATGAGCGTCATCCTCTCATTTTGAGAATTTGAGAGTTCTTCTTGATTTTGATCAAGTGCCAAAGAAGGATTTTCGGCTTCAACCTCTAAGGAAGGTTCTTGTCTATCATCCGCTTCGGAGGCTTTTTGGACCTCCAAAGCTTCAAGCATTTCTCCCATTTGTAAGTTCAACCTTTCAAGTGCTAAATCATTTTGGCAACTAGTTTCTAATAGTTCCTCCAAGGCATTTTGCTCTTTGTTTCCTCCTTCAAGTAGGTATCCCATCATGAGCTTGAACTCTACATTTTGACCATGCACACTTTCTTCCACTTCCATATCCCTAAACTTGTTATCACACAAAGTAGAATCATCATAGTGGGGGTTCGGGGAAGGGAAGGAAAAATAAGCACAATTATCCCAATGGCCATTTTGACCACCACACTTATCACATACTCCACTCATGCATTTGAGATTGTGCGCACAATCCGTCCCCGAGAGAATTTAAATAATTTTTCCACGAGCGTGGTCCTCCACAATAAGGACAAGGGTCATCAAAGTATGAACAACTACCATCCGACCAATTTTCATTAAATGATGTCATTTTTCAAAAACTAAAAAAATATACGAGAAAATCAACAAGAAAACAAACAAATATAAGAAAAATAACTACACAATTATTCACAAGTTTGGAACAAAGCACGTACGCTTACTTCTCAAACAACCTAAATACGCCAAATTGTTCCCCGGCAAAGGCGCCAATTCTGATGACGTCCAAATCTACTACTAAAAAGTAAATGGACACGGTCGCATGCAATATAATTTACGGAACTATGAGTCGGGGTTGAATCCCACAGAGAACAATATGTAGGCGATTAGGCGTGTAAGAGAATTATCACTTATTATGTTAAGCCAAACACTTAGAAAGATTTTGAGAAAATATTTATAACTAATTTAAAAAATTTAAACTAACCTAGAAAGCAAGTCAAATGATCAATGCGCTACAAGCATGGATGCATTGGGAATTATACTCAAGTAAAGATCCAATGTATTTCGCGATTTTATAAATATAAGCGAGTTTATATTAATTAGCCTCAGGTAATAATTCTATATTAGCTTCTTCCGAAGACTAACAAGACTTCCTAGTTGAATTATCCCTAAAATAATTAAGAGGTTAAGAACACCAGAATATGGTTACAAGTAATTCAATCTTATCCTTAGGTAGAATCTATAAAGTGAGGGTTAACGCCTCAAGGTCTGTTTAATTAATCTTTCCCAACCCCAAATTATCTTTTCCAAAATTAATTAGAAGTAATGGGCGAGTCCTAGGGTTAGATATTCCCTTTGGAAACATTAAAGAACAAGAATAATTAAAGAAACAATAACTCACTTCATAATAAATAAAAATCATTCAATACATAAACACAACAAGATATTTAGTCTACACTTTAAATATGAATATTTCCTTACACAAGATTCAAGTGTTAGAAAAAATACTACACACCTAGATATTCAATACAAAGCAAGGAAATGAAGACATAAACATAAATGGGTAAGAATTTCTCAACCAAAAGATTCAAATCTTCAAGACCCAAGTGTGTGTGCAAGAACCTTATCTTCAAAACTTGTGTTCTGTAGTCAAGAGACTGAAAATAAGCCAAAGATGTCCAGAGATCGGCCAAAGATGTGTTACAAATGAGCTAGGTCATGTATTTGTAGATTTGGAATGGAAAAAATGTGAAATGCCAAGTATGTCCATAGCTGAAGCCCGTTGGCTGCACTTGCGAAAAGGTCATCGCCGGTGCGGTACCGCAAAATCGCGAAAATTCTCACATGATGCGAGTCTTGTGAAATTTTCCTACTCCGCAGAAGCGGACATGTCACCGCAGAAGCGGCTTCGCAAATGCGGACATCAACCGCAGAAGCGGTTCCTCAGAAGTGGTTTCTTAGTAGCATGTATGATTCTAGTGCAAGTTCTACTATTCCGCATACACGTCCTTTTCTCACGGGTGCGCGCCCGCAGAAGGGACACTCTTTCGCAGATGCATTTTCACTTAAGCAATTTTGCACTTCTTTCCCTCTTTTTTGCTCAATTCCACTTGAATTGACTTCAATTTTCTTCAAGACTCATTGTACCTGAAAATAATGCAATGCATACCATAAATTACTTCATTTTATAATTAAAGGATACAAAAGCTAAAGAAAAGAGACTAAAATCACCACTCATCACCTATAGTCTATGCACATCCGCATAGTGCCATCCTTGTTCTTTACAAACAGAATCGGTGCACCCCAAGGCAACACACTAGGCCTAATAAACCCCTTATCGAGAAGCTCCTAAAGCTGTTCTTTCAATTCTTTCAACTCAGCTGGTGCCATACAACAGGAGGAATAGAAATGGGCTGAGTACCCGGCACCAAGTCAATACTAAAGTCAATATCCCTGTCGGGTGGAATGCCCGTCAGGTCTACAGGAAACACATCCGGAAAGTCTCGCACTACTAGGACAGAATCAATAGTACGAGTATCAGCACCAACATCCCTCACAAAGGCCAAATATGACTGACACCCCTTCCCAACCATCCGTTGGGCCTTCAGATAAGAAATCACCCAGCTGGAAACATAATCTAGAGAACCTCTCCACTCGATCCTTGGCAACCCCGGCATCGCCAACGTCACATTCTTAGCGTGAAAATCAAGAATAGCATGATATGGAGACAACCAACTCATACCCAAGATCATGTCGAAATCAACCATACTAAACAATAAGAGATCAGCTATAGTCTCTAATCCCCTAATAGTCACTATACACGACCGATACACATGGTCCACAACAATAGTATCGCCCACAGGCGTATATACATGAAGAGATGAAACTAAGGACTCACGGGACATATCTAGATAACGAGAAAATACGATGATACATACAAATAAGTGGAACCAGGGTCAATTAATATCGAAGCATCTCTGTGGCATACTGAGACAATACATGTGATCAGTGTGTTTGAAACAACGGCCTCTGGCTTGGCAGGAATTGCATATAATCGAGCCTGAATGCCATCTAATCGGCCTCCCCCTCTAGGGCGGCCTCTGACTGCCTGAGCCCTACCCCGAGTTGACTGAACGGGTGGTGAAGTAACTGGTGCAGAAGTCGCAGCCTGACTCCTCTGCTGAACTGGATCTCCCGAAAGGCAGGGAAAATGCCTCTTCACATGGCCTAACTCTCCACATTCAAAACCACCCCTCTCGTAAAATGGCGGCAAGTACTGAAGCGGACCCCGAGAACCAGAATAATTACTAGAGCAACCTGGTGCAGATAAACCCTGAACTGAACAAGCAGGAGATGAACTCTAAGCTATGAGTGCACTGAGAGATGACTGACCCAATCGAGCACTGTATGAACCATCGCTAGCTGATGCGCCACAATGAACTAGACAAGCCATCTGAGCGAGCCTATAAGGACGACCTTTATCGTGGGGGAACTTACCCCCGGAGGGAACACCGCTGAAACCACCCGAACCATGAGGCCTCTTGGCCTCCTTCTCCTCATGCTCCTGACTACCGACGAACTCTAGTCGTTGAGCAATATCAACCACGTCGTTAAACCTAGCACCTGATATAGTCTCCCGAGTCATAACAAAACACAACTAATTGTTGAGGATATAAATGAACCTCTTAATCCTCTCTCTCATAGTGGGAACCAACCAAACTCCGTGACAAGCCAACTCTAAAAATATTATCTCATACTGGGTCACAGACATGCCCTCCTAGCGTAGCTGCTTGAACTGCCTGCACAGCTCCTCCCTGCGGGTCCGTGGCACAAACTTCTCCAATAAGAGAACAGAGAACTCATGCCATGAAAGTGGTGCAACACCGACTGGCCTACTCCTATCATAGGCCTCCCAACATATGAAGGTAGCCCTGATAACTGAAAAGTAGTAAAGGAGACTCCACTAGTCTCTAGAATACCCGTCGTGCGAAGAATTCGATGGCACCTATCCAAGAAGTCTTGAGCATCCTCTGACTCAACCCCACTGAATGATGGAGGCTGGAGCCTCTCAAATCTCTTTAGTCTCTCCTTCTCCTCATCACTCCTAACAGGACCCATATGGGCCTGAGCAACTGTAACTGGCTGGGATGGTAGTACCCTCGGTGTTTGAAGTCCCTGCACCACCTGCTATGGACTACAGGCGGAGGGAGTCTGAGTAGCTCCCCTAGCCTGAGAAGTGGCTGGCGCGGTCTGAACAGAAACCGTCTGAGCAAGGCTAGTCCAAACATTCAATATATGGGCCAAAGCCTCCTGAAGGCCTGAAATCACAATGGGTACAGCTGGTGCCTGGGCTGGCCCCATTGGCACAACCACATCTGAAACCTGCCCCTGAGCCGGAGCAATTGGTGGGTTTATAGGTGCTACTCTAGCTGTTGTACGAGCTGCACCCCGGCCTCTATCACGGCCTCGGCCTCTCGTGGCCCTAGCTGGTTGTACTAGCGGTTGTCCGCCTGATGCGGTAGCACGTGTCCTCACCATCTGTGAGAGAATAGAAAAATAGAAGTTTAATTCTCGAAATCAATAAATTCGCACGACAAGAATACAAGAATGTGAAGTTTTCCTAAAGGTTCGGCAGTCTCTCGAAGATAAGTACAAACGTTTACGTACCAATCCGCAAAATTCTACTAAACCTGCTCATGACTCGTGAGACCTATGTAACTGAGGCTCTGATACCAACTTGTCACGATCAAAAATCTCAAGTGTAGTGATGGTGCCTATCATGATACTAGGAAAGCCAACAACTCACACATGCTAACATCTTGAAATTTAAATGATACGGAAATAAGCTTAAGTAAGTAAAAATCTCATAAAAACTAGATAAAATGTCACATCTCAATACAGAAGTTTTCCCAAAACCCCGGGGTCACTAAGTACATGAGCATCTATACAATAACATAGTCTGATACACTATCTAAGAAAGTAAAACAGAACAAATAAAATTGAGAGATAGGGGAGGAGAGTGAAGGTTTGCGGACGCCAAGGTAGTTACCTCGATATTCTTCGAAAGGCTGAAACTCCGAGATTAGCAACCACCATGTTTGGAAACACGTGGATCTGCACACAATAGTGCAGGGTGTAATGTGAGTACGACCAACTCAATAAGTAACAAGTCTAACTTTTGAACTGAAAGCAGTGACGAGTCCTAACAAACATGGTCCAAGTACATAATTAAACAGTATGGAAATTTACTGGACATACGACAATAATATCACAGAGAAACTCATAATCTGTAGGTACTAGTATGGGAATGTAGACATGTTTCCAAGTTTAACATTTAAATTCAGAACATATAAAATTTGTCAAGTCTAAATGATATGAGGAATATGACATCTCTATATTTACATGCCAACATGCATATCGTATGTGATGCAACACTATAAAAGCCTCGCTTACTCACACTCTCAGAGTACTCAACCTGACAGCCTTAATTCTCCCTCATCACACTCAATCACTCAGCATTGTACATGGTAGATTCAGCGCAGAACAGATCCAGCCCAAATGCTAATAAATCCTACTACGGCATGCACCCTGATCCCATCATGAATCAAAAGCAACTGTGCTCATTGTGGGTGTGCAGACTCCGGAGGGGAAGATCCAGCCCAAGCTCTATAATAAGCCAATCATGGCATGAATCAATAAATCCTGTTGCGGCGTGCAACCCGATCCCATAAATATCACTCACAACATGCCCTCAGCTTCCCTCAGTCATCAATCTCTCCAGTCTCTCGGGCTCACAACACTCATGCTAAACAACCCAAATCAATGATACATGATGTGACCATATATGATAACAGAGACTAAGATATAATATGCAATGGTGAATGTGAGTGAGTACATAACTACGATTAAGCAAATAACTCAACTACAAAGAGCGACCATCATAGGTCCCAATTTACTAGAAAATAGCCTAAACATAATTTCTACCAAAAATAACAGGTCAAGTGCTCTAACACCTGGAGTACAGTAATAATATTCAGATAAGATAACTACTCAGTCCTATGGAATCGACTAAATCACAATTACTACGGTACACGCCCACACGTTCGTCACCTAGCATGTGCGTAAACCTCAACACCAATTACATAGCACGTAATTTCAAGGAATCATACCTTCATAACCAAGTTTAGAAGTGTTACTTACCTCAAATCGTACAAATCTCTACTCCAACAAGCCCTTGTCTTGTGAATCGACTTCTGAATACCTCGAAACAATTCCATACAATCAACTCAAGCTATAGGAATCAATTTTATATGACAATGCTAAGTTCTTAATCAACATTCAATCCCCCGACCCACATCTCATAATCTAATAAAAGTTACAAAATCCTAAATCTCATTCAACCACGAGTCCAACCATACCAAATTTACCAAATTCAGACACCAAATCGTCACTCAAATCCCCAAATTTAACTCTCCAATTCCTAAGCTAAAACTCCAAAAATTCCACCTAAAAAACACATAGACTAGGTGGGAAACTCAACGGGGAAACAATATTATTTAATAAAAATGATCACAAGTGACTTACCTCAAGAAACCTCTCGAAATCCCTCTCGAAATCCCTCTCAAAAATCGCCTAACTCCGAGCTTGAAATGTCTAAAATGATTAAAAATCACTAAACCCTCAAATTAATATTCTGTCTAGAGGCCTTCGGTTCTGCGAACCATTTACCCGCACTTGCGGTCCTGCAGGCACGACAAAAACATCACTTCTCTGATGCCCACTCAACCACCGACCATGCACACTTGCGGCCAGTTCTCCGCATCAGCGGGTGCGCTTCTGCGAGGTCTCGTTCGCTTATGCAGAGACTGTTGCCACATGCCCCCTTCGCACCTACGACCTATTTCCGCATTTGCGATCTCGCAAGTGCGAACCAAATCCTTGTACCTGCAATTACTGCCGGCTTCCTTCCAGGCCGCTTCTACACTCATGATATCACTTCTGCAGTCATGCACCAGTGACCAATTCCATCGCAAGTTCATCGCACCCGAATTTTGGAACTACCACATTCCCTCAAGTCCAAACTTCGATTCGTTAATCATCTGAACTCCACCCGAGGCCCCCGGGACCTCAACCAAATATACCAACAAGTCCTAAAACACGATAAGAACTTAGTCGAGGCCTCAAATTACATCAACCAACATCAAAAACTCAAATCGCTATTCTAAGAAATTTCAACTTCTACAATCGATGCCGAAACCTATCAAATCACGTCCGATTGACCTCAAATTTTGCACACAAGTTGTAAATGACACAACAGACCTATTTTAATTCCCGAAACCGAAATCCGAGCCCGGTAACCATAGAGTCAACTCTCGATCAAACTTCTCAATTTTTCAACTTTCGCCATTTCAAACCAAAATCAACTACGGACCTCAAAAGCACTAACCGGACGCACTCCTAAATCCAAAATACCATACGGAGCTATCAAAACCATCAAAACTCCATTCCGAAGTTGTCTACGCATAAGTCAACATCAGTTTATCATTTTCAACTTATGCTTTCAACCTTGAGATTAAGTGTCTCAACTCCTTCCGAAACATCCGTAGAACCGAACCAACTACCCCAGCAAGTCACATAACGATGATTGAGCATAAAATAAGCTATAAATAGGGGAACGAGGCTACAACACTCAAAACAACCGGCTGGATCATTATAAGCCACTACAAGTTCAAGGACTGGACCAATGGGTTCACAAAATTCTGGATATTACAACTCCAAACTTCCGACAGTGGAAGGAGATGGCCCCCAAGTAAGGGTGGAAGTCCAAGCACCATGATAAGCCACGTCCTTCTTTTCCTTTATTCTAGTTTTAACACAAAGTCTCATGGATAAGTTGCTAACTCCATTTTTGCTTGATACAGGACTCTCGAGGGGCTCTGTCGTTTTCTCTGAAGTCGACGCTTTAGAGGATCCCAAGGAGGCTAAAAGGGCACTACATAATGCCTTCGCTCGAATCAGAGCTCGCGGATCTACCCGGGTCTCCGTAGAAGGTACCTCCTCTCGGAGTTCCCAGTCCATGAACAAGAAACTGAAAAGGAGACGCTCCTCCTTAGCTGGGACTCAAGAGATGAAAGTGAAGAAAACACCATCCGAGCCAGCCATAGTGGTCCTCGTTAATGAATGGGAAGCTAGTTATCAAGAGGCTTCCCTTCAAAGGAGATCTTCACCAGCTCAAACGGATGCTCAAGCGGGGGAGCTTCAAAATCCAACACTAGAGGAAACCCATGCACTTTGGGGTAAAATGGACTTGGTCGAGAATGCCGATTCTCTCTTCCCAGCCCAAATTGTTGTCTCCGGTCTTGGGCCTCTTCTACCCCCAACCATTGAGCAAATAAAAACCAGAACCACTCCTGCCCCAGCTGCTTTTTATCCTTCTACACCAACAACTTCCCGCCCATCGACGCCAGCCGCTTTTTTTCCACCAGCACCAACTGCATCTCCTCCACTAACATCAGTTGATCGACAGAGGGGTGCTTCTCCTCCTTGGTCTCCTGACCACGGGGACTTTGGGCATGATTATTCAACCCCTTCCCCAGATCCTCAAAGGAGGAGAAGTGCCACTCTGTCGGTTTTGAAAGAGTGTCATCTTTTATCCAAGCAGGTGGAGCTTGCGAATTATCTGAAGCAGTTGGCTTCGGAGAAAGATTGGAAGAAAATAGTCTCCCTTTCTAGGAAGTGCTTGATAAACAACAGCATGCATAGTGCATCACATGTATCCTACCTATTTCCCTCTTTTTTTTTTTTGGATATGTATACGCTGCAATGGTAGCGTTAATTCTAATCTCTTCTTTCTAGGCCAACCTCCTGGTTTCTGAGGGCCTGCAAAGGTTGATGCTCGATAAACAAGGGCTTGCTTCCTAGCGGGATAGACTTTTAACTGAGATGAACTAGCTTGTTGCGCGCCTTCCCGATGCTGGAGGCAAAATCTGCTAAGATGGATGAACTTGAGGTTCGGTGGTCGCAGAGCGAACAAGATAGAATGGCCCACTTCCAAGAAGCTACATAATTACATGAAAAGCTTCATGAAGCTAAGGCTAAGTAGGCCGAACTTCATGATGCTGCCGTCGACGTTGCCGAGCGCGAGTCTGCCTTTGAGGAGCAAATCAATAACTTGAAAGCCAGCTTATGCTCTAAATTGAGGAGGCTAGTGCTACTAAGGAGAAGAGGGCCCAAATGGAAGAGAGGCTTAAGAGGAACATGGACCAAAACCGGCTTCACTCAACTACAAATGTTGAGCTCGACGCCCGCCTCCGCGCCATGAAGTCCAAAAGAGAAGAGCTCCAGGCCAAAATCGATCAACTTTAACCCAAAATTCAAGATCAAGGGATTCCCTTGTCTTCGAGAAGACATATATCATTTATCGTATGAAGGGGAAGACCTTGGAGGAGGCCAAAGTGGGCATCGCCAACATAGACGGTTGTATTGCCCAGGCTCAGGAACTAGAGTTATCTGCTTGTGAAAATCTTCCTGCCCGGCCCGCTGTGACTGACTACTCAAGTACTGGTTCCAAGTACTCAGGAAATGAAGGGAAAACTGAAGAAGATGAAGTCCTCGAACCGATAATGAATCCTCCTTTCTCTACCTAGGGAAACATAGATCCTTCTCTCCCTTCGGGTTCTGCAACAATGATGTATAGTTTTTCTCTTTTTTAATCCTTTTTATTTTGTAATTATGTTGAAATTTTCATCATGTTCGGTACCTGATAATAAAAGAATTGTTTGCTTAAGTGTTTTGCAAAATATCCCATTTACGTTTAGTTGATTAAAGCTTCCGATACCTTTCATCCGATAGCTCCTGATTTCGGGCATAAACTCTTTCAGAATCTACCCTTTACTATGAGAGTTTCATAAAAGAGGGCCCTTATGTTTATGGTGCTCTTAAAGAGGACGTCTCCGGTTCAGTCAGGCACAAGCATTTGAAGGTTTTGGTAGCTTTCAAACGATAAAATTACCTCATCATTTGGACAAGAAATAAGATAAAAATAAAAGGACTTTATTTTATTCCCTCTATTTTTAAAAGTACATAGGCATTTGCTTGCTTAAGTAAATAAATCTGCCAATACATGTGGCTAACTTGTACAACTTATTTCTACGGGGATGATCATGCGGTCATTGATCCTGATGAAATATTTATCTCGATTCTCGCAGTCCCGATTTTTGTGGCATTTGTGCTGCCGTATCACACATTATCCCGCCAGTGTTTGAATGTGAAGCATGCAAATTTGAGCACTGGAAGACTTGTACCTAGGTTGCTACTTCACCAGTGGAAACAACTTGTGAATGGTTGAATAATCTTTTTTAATAACGGAAGACAATGCTTGCCATCGAATCAAAGATTATTTTACCATCCACATAGTTGTTTACCATCGATGTGAAAGTTTTAGTGCCTTGATATTTAAAGATTTTCCTTTGCCGATGACGCTCCCTTCGTAGTATGTTCTTCGTTGTTTCCTTGTTAAAAACCTTGCCAGAAAAATCCGATTGGGTCAAAACCTATATGAAGGAAAAAAGAGTGCAGCACATACTTTTAGTACAACAGGAGATTCGATCTCATAGAGTTCAATTCCCATTCTCAACCCATGACCAATATGAGCTCGAAGATTCCTTCGTAACTCTCGGAACTTCTTCCTAGTGGCTCCCTTACATCCCTCATTTCAGAGGGAACCTCAAAGTGGCTCACGCAGGGGCTTTTGACCTTGACCGAGTCTGTTCTAGTACGGACCTGGCGGAGTGCTTACATGAGGGTATACCTAGGACTGTTAACCAAAATTGATGAAAGATTGGTCTGAAAGTTTCAAATTCAATGACGTTTTTAAGACCTCACTAATCAGCCAACCACTTTTTAGTTATTGGCAGGATCCATTAGAAATAATAGCTTTTGAGGTGAGTCACATTCCAATTGCTAGGTAATTTGACCCCATATTGATTTTCCAACTCATATGACCCCTTACCAGTTATAGATGAAACCCGTAAGGACCTTCCCATGTTGGTCCCAGCTTCCCGGTGTTGACTTCTCGAGTGCTCTGGGTCACCTTCCTCAAAACTAAGACTCCTACTTTGAAACAGCGGATATTTTCCTTGCAATTATAATATCTTTCCATCCTTTGCTTTTGAGACACCATCCTCACGTATGCCAAGTTCCGATGTTCATCGAGCAAGTCCAGCTTCACCAGTAGCACTTCATTGTTTGCTTCTTCGTTTGCTCGAGAAAATCTTAAAGTCGGCTCCCCCACCTCTACTGGTATCAGAGCCTCCGTGCCGTACACGAGTGAGAAGGGTTTTCTCCAGTGCTTGACTATGTCGTTGTCCGATATGCCCATAGTACTCTTGGTAGCTCATCGGACAACTTTCCCTTAGCACCTTCTAATTTCTTCTTAAGGTTCTGAATAATTACCTTATTGGTTGATTCCGCATGTCTGTTAGCATCTGGATGGTACAGTGAAGACATAATTCTCTTGATTTTAACCCTTCCAAAAACATTGTGACTTTTAAACCCATGAACTACGTCTTGTTGTCACAAGAGATTTCCTTCGGTATTCCAAATCGACTTATTATTTGGTCCCATATGAAGTCCACCACTTCGCGCTCACCGATCTTATGGTAAGGGCTTGCTTCAATCCATTTAGTGAAGTAATCAGTTAAAAATAAAGAAATCTTACCTTTCCGGGGTCCGGTGGAAGAGGACCAATTCTGTCCATCCCCTATTTCATGAATGGCCACGGGGACATCGTTGAATGCAAAAGTTCTGTCGGTTGGTGCACAAACTATGCATGACATTGACATTTGTCTTATTTTTGAACGAATGCCTTTGCATCCTGTTCCATACGGGGCCAGTAGCAACCTAACCTGACCATTTTGAGAACCAACGAATCTGCACCAGAATGATTCCCACAAACTCCTTTGTGGACTTCCCTCATCACATAATCCACCTCCGAGGCCCCTAGACACCGGGCTAATGGTCCTTGGAACGACCTCCTAAATAACTGCCCATCTACGAGGCAATAGCGAGCTGCTTTGGTCTGTAGTGCCCGGGACGCCTTTGGGTCCTCGGGTAATTTAGCATGCTAGAGATACTCGATGAAATTGTTCCTCCAGTCCTAGACCAAGTTGGTCGAATTTACCTCCAATATCCATCCACGTCTAACACCGAATGAAGAAGTTGGATGACCGTACCAGAATCAGATCCTTTCATTTCCATGGATGACCCTAAATTAGCTAGCACACCTGCTTCAACATTCTCTTCCCTTGGAATGGAGATGATTGACCATTCCCTGAATCGTGCAAGCAATGCCTAAACTTTATTCAAATACCGTTACATGCGTTCCTCCTTTGTGTTGAAAATCCCATACACTTGGTTTACTACAAGCTAGGAGTCACATTTTACTTCAATGACCTCGCAGCCTAGTCCCCAGGCTAGTTCCAGTCCTGCAACTAAAGCCTCATACTCGGCTTCATTGTCAGTAAACAGAACAGTTTTAATGGCCTGCCTTAGGGTTTCCCTCGAGGGTGTGACTAGAACTATCCTGAGGCCGGACCCTTTTATGTTGGAAGCTCCACCCATAAACAAGGTCCAATCTCCCCGATGCCGTTTTTGACACCAACACTACTTCCTTAGTAGCCAAGGGCATTAACCCTTCACTAAAATCGGCCACAAAGTCGGCCAAAATTTTTGAATTGATCGTAGTTCTGGGTTTATACTCAATGTCAAATTCACTAATTTCGACTGCCTATTTAGCTAAATAACGTAATAACTCAGGCTTGTGAAGGACATTCCTTAGTAGAAAGGCCATCACAATGGCTATCGGGTGACCCTGAAAATAAAGCCTAAGCTTCCGAGAGGCAACTACGAGAGCTTAGGCAAGCTTTTCGAGGTGTGGATAATGAGTTTCTACTCCTGACAATATTTTGCTAATGTAGTAAACAGGAAATTGTGTACCTTCTTCCTCTCGGACCAAAAGGACACTTATCGCTATTTCAAGACCGTTATATATATTAACAATTGCTCACCTCCCCTGGTTTTGACAGCAACGGGGGGCTGGATAGTTACCTTTTTAGGTCTTTCAAAGCATGTTGTCATTCTAGAGTCCATCTAAAATAGTTATTCTTTTTCATAAATGAAAAGAAGTGATGGCACCTCTCTAAGGATGTCGAGATGAATATGCTTAGAGCCGCCAACGTCCCGGTCAGACTCTATACTTCTATCACACTTGTCAATTGATTCGGAATGTCCTTGATAGCGTTGATTTTGTTGCGATTTACCTCGATCCCTCTTTGCGAGACCAGGAACCCCAAGAACTTACCGGAACTAACCACGAATGCACTTTGCTTCGAGGTTAAGTTTCATCTTATGCTTCCACAGAATGTCGAAAGTCTCTTGGAGGTTTTTCAAATTATTTTTCTGCATTCAAAGACTTGACTAACATGTCATCAATATATACTTCCATTGTTATTCCTATCTGGCCCTCAAACATTTTATTAACAAGCCTCTAATAAGTGGCTCCGGCGTTCTTGAGCCCAAAAGGCATCACATTATAGCAATATGTGCCAAAGTTTGATATGTTTTTTCTTGATCCTCTGGATTATCGTAATTTGACTTGACCCATAGTAAACATCAAGAAAACTTATCAGCTCTGTTTGGCGTCGCATCAATCATTTAATCAATATTTGGCAATGGGAATGAGTCTTTAGAGCACGCCTTATTTTAGTCATTATAGTCTACGCACATCGTAATTTTGTTTTAGGTACTACAATTATGTTGGCTAACCATTCCGAATACTTTACCTCCCGGATTGAACCGATATTAAGTAGTCGAGTTACCTCTTCTTTAACAAACCTATTCCTCACCTCCGCTATCGGGCGTTTCTTCTGCCTTAGCGGTGGAAAGTTTGGGTCCAGACTTAGCTTGTGGACTACTACCTCTAATGGTATACCTGTCATATCCGAGTGTGGCCACGCAAAGAAGATAACGTTAGCTTTATGAAAATTTATAAATTCTAACCTGAGATCGGGATTTAACCCTGTCCCTAGATGAAACTTCCTTTCCAAAAATTCCTCGAACAGGTCCACTTGCTCGAGTTCTTCCGCGGTTGATTTGGTCGCATCTGTCTCCTCTAGTACCTAAAAATATCTTGGAACCTGATGGGATTTCGATGTCTCCTCTGGTACATCAAAATATCTTGGAACCCGATTTGGTCACTTTCCTGATGGGATTCGGAAAGGGAGAAGGCATCGGTTCATGTAATTGCTATTTGTTGGACTCATTCCCTTTGCTGCTGAAAACAATTACTGCGTTCATCTCTCTAGCCGCCAGTTGATCTCCTCTTATTTGCTCGATCCCTTCCGGTGATGGAAATTTCAACAACTGATGTTATGTTGAGGGTACTTTCCTTATCTCATATATCCATGACCTTTCGAGGATTACATTGTAACCCAAATCTCCATATACCACTTCGAATAGAGTCGTCTTTATTACTCCTTTAGCGTGTGTGGGCAGCAAAATCTATCTTCGGGTTGTCACGCTTGTCAAGTTGAAGCCAGCTAAGAGTTTTGTCGCCGGAACGATGTTCCCGGTTAATTTTTACTTGCTCCAAAGCCCTCCATTGTATTATGTTGGCTGAGCTTCCTGGGCCAACCAAAATACGTTTAATTTTGAAATCTAAAACATTGAGAGAGATTACCAAAGCATCATTGTGTGGTAGAAGAAGTCTGTTAGCATCTTCCTCCATGAAAGTGATATCATCTTCTGCGACTTCCCGAAGTCTCTTGTTGTGAGTCACTGATATCTTCGTTTTCTTTGCTGCTGAAAAGGTTACACCTTTGACTTCATTTCCTCCAAAAATCATGTTGATAGGCAGCCGCGGGGAGCCTTTTGCTACCTTCGAAGGCTCTGCATTATCCCGACTTTGGCTGTGGTTGTTCTTGGCTCGGTCACTTAAAAACTCCCTAAGATGGCCATTCTTCAACAACGTCTCCACCTCTTCACCAAGACGCCGGCAGTCCCTATTTCTGTGGCTGTGAGTTCCATGGTATTCACACCATAATCTATGATCCCTTTGGCTAGGATCTGAGCGAATTGGCTTCAGGAAGCGTGCTTCTTTGATATTCTTCATTGCCGATACAAATTCTACCAGGCTGATGTTAAAGTTGTAATCTGATAACCTGGGATATGTGGAATCTCAGGCTTGCGGCACCTCTTTCTCTTGCAACGACCTGTTGTTTCGGCCACGGTAGGCTCTTTTGTCGGGAGGGGCCTTATCCGATCTGAAAGCCTTTGCCACTATGCTTATCGGTCCTCTCATACGGGTAGAAAATGACCTCTAGAGGACCGCCGATCCGCGTCGTAAGTCGCTTTTAAACTTCTCCAGGCTCTTGTCTCGACCTCGTCACTTAGCCGATACTAAAGACCTAAGTTGATCTTCTTCTATCCTTATTTTTCACTGCCCATGTGGTTGCCTGAAACTCAAGTAGGCTCTCCTTCAAGTTTTTGGAGGCATTGGAACTTCGCGGATTTAGACCCTTTGTGAATGCCTCCACTGGCCACTTATCTGGACCCGCAAGTAGCAGCATCCTTTCTCTCTGGAACCGGATAACGAATTCTCACAGTAGCTCGAACTCGCCCTATGCAATTATGAATATGTCTGCCTTTCTGGCCTGAACCTTCCTTGCTCCGGCATGATCCTTAATGAACGAGTCTGCAAGCATCCCAGAAGAATCAATTGAATGCTCGAGTAAAAAAGACTACCATGTCTAGGCCCCCTTTGTGAGGGTTTCACCAAGCTTCTTCAACAAGACCGACTCGATCTCGTGTTGAGTCAAATCATTCCCTTTCCCAGCCGTGGTGTAGGTTGTGATGTGCTCCTGCGGATCTGAAGTCCAATCATATTTTTATATGTCCAGCATTTTGAATCTTTTTGGAATTAACTCTCGTGCCACACTTGGCTTAAACAGCAACTGCGTGTACTTTTTTGAATTCGGACCCTTTAGCACCGATGGTGCACTCGGAATCTGATCCATCTGAGCGTGGAACTCCTTCGCATTCTGATCTATTAATTCGTTCATTTCTCTCATGAATTTCATAATCTCGGTTTTGAAAGGATCGCTTCCGTTGTTGTTCCCAGATCTGTTATCGGTCTCTCCTGTCTCGTCGAAACCAACTTCGCCACTTGGGGTGTTGTTATCAATTCTCTGAGCCGTTTGATGTACCCCTTATGTTCGCGTTGTTGGAAGCACCTATAAATGCTTGTTTCAATTTTGTCATCACCCGATCCTGTCTCGAGAGGTGATCCATGATTATTCTTTACTGTTCCCTCAGGAGTTTGACTGTTTCTACAACATGTTCCTCATCCGTATTGATACTCTCAAAGTAAACCTAAATAAATGGTGTAAGACGGTCGATGTCAAATACAATAACCCAACTAGGTTGGGGTCGAATCCCATAGGGAATAGGTGTGAATAGGTTACTTGAGTAGTGTGAAACTTGACTTAAGTCGTAATCCTACTCCGCTAGTTTAAAAAGAGAGTGTTGTGATTGTGAATTATCAGGAAAACTATTTTGTTACGAGAATGTAAATAATCCAATTAAGGTAACCAAGGTTGTGTCCCATCAATGGAATGTAATGCTATCCGTGCTAATATGATATATTTCAAATGGAAGGCCCTTTGATATGTAAATGGTTCTTAAATGACTACCCAATATTTTCCAATAATTAGGTAGTATTTTCTCTTTATAATTTTCCAAAATATAAAAGAGTTACAGTTAAAAACAACCAATATAAGCCAAATAGAACCCACTTATTCCTAAGCAATTCTATTAAACAAGGTTTAAAGCCTTGAGTTTTGCTATTCAATTGTACCAAACCCTAACCCACTTTTTCAAGTAAAGATAGAGTGAAATGGCATTAGTCAATGTTTGCAGCCATCAACAATAAACGAAGTGTGAGAAATGAATAGATACCAACAAACCTTTACATAGATATTCAATGGTAAACACCCATTAACATTACACTCATTTAGGGTCCACAATCTTAGTATTTAAAAGTAACTACTCATACTAGAATCCAAGAACAAAGCAATAAATAAAGTCATAAAGTTTACAAAGATGACGAGATTCTCTCTTCAAAATCTTCCAAAATAATGGTGTATTCAATGCTCTAAGTGTAGCCTCTTTTTCAGACTGGTTCCCTCACAAAAACCCTAGTTATTCTATTTATAATGGGCTAAAGGTCGGGGTCAAAAGTGAAAAAAATAACCCTGCAGATCAAGTGTACGACCGCAGAATGGGCCGCATAACACTTTCGCGGCCCCCATATCTTCAATTCCTTCGCCAGAGTTGATTGCCCAGTTCCCTAGTTGTCCATCTCACTTCTGTTATGCGGTCCACACATTGATTTCACGACCGCATTTGGTACCGCAAAGTCATTTTCACAAAAACACTTTTTGCATTTGTGCGGTCATTATGCGGTCCGCACAAGCATTATGCGATCACACAATGGACCATGAAATCTACTCTCAGAACTGGGATGGTCTACTTCACTCTGCGATTGGTCTCCGACCCCCACATCACTTTGTGGTTGCAAACCTACCGCATTTCTGCCCTTCTATGGGTTTTTGTCATTTTTCCCGTGTTCTTGGTTCTTTAAGTCTGGTTTTCTGCAAAGCACCAATACTACATAAGAAATGACTTAAAGTGCTTTAAAAAACGAGCTAAAGTCTATATAATTAGTATCAAAAGTGTCATAACTGTACGGCACATCAGCACCCCTTACTTAGACTCTTGCTTGCCCTCAAGCAACTACTACAAAGTCCACCTATCAAATACTAATCTACATCCGATTTGTCACAAAGCAGTAGTGACTATGGATGGTGCTACTGTTAGCTAACTAGCATGTAACTTCTTTTATTCACCCTTCTTTGAAGAAAAGATTATTTAACAATTCGAATAATTAGTTTGTAAACTTCGAACCTTAAGAGCAATGACAGAGTGCTACCCATAACTAGATATGCACTTGTGTCCTACTTTAAGAAACCTAAATTTTGCTAAATCTTCCAATTCATGCGTGCTCACATCAAAGAAATTTCCCAACTCAGCAAATATGTACAGGGGATACAATCAAACACTCTTGTACTCAAAAAGAAGGCTAAGTGCTACAAGTATCAGTTCTTATTCTTGCCCTTATTTTAACTCATTGCTATCTGAGAAATAATTGGTTGCAGATCACAAAGGACTTTGTAAGGATTGTAGTGTAGGCTTCGAGACGGGTTGGACGAATATTTAGGAATATAGCGACTGTACCCTCCTTGAACGCTACATACATTTTGCTTCTTTTTAAACCACATAGCCCTTATTGACCTCTAGCTATAGACATGGAACCACCTCAAAGTATATCTTTAGTTTTCACAAGACCCCACACACAACTTTTTATTATTAGTATTTTTTTACAGATGCTTTTCTTTTGTTTTTCTTTTGGAGCTTGAATATATTCATAAACACAACTTTGAGGTATTTGCTTCTACACATAATGTACAACCTTACCAATTTCCAATTAACACTGACACCCCCAACTTAGACTTTTAGCCTCATTCTTAATCGTTCAAGGAGGGACAGGTTCAAAAGAGGGAATTATTTCACAAAAGGGTAAAGGTTTGTAATGTATTAGCCAAATAAAAGGTTAAAGTAACAGGGGGTAACTAGGATAATAAATGTACCAGGGAAGTCAATTTGATCAAAAAATTAGTTAGCAATCACAAAGAGAGCCTAAGATCATTTCAACACCCAATCATCAACCTGAGAATTGCATTGAGAAACTAACCGGGCAAGTTCTAGAGATTACAAGTTGAGCACATGCATTATTTACACAAACTCTCACCCACTCACAACGCATGAACTGTTCGAATCGGCATGATTTCAGCCCTCAAGTGAATACAAGGCAACTCAAAGCTTCATCACATGATAATTGAGATTCTAAGTAAGCACAAAGTCAAAGAGCGAGCCTCGATTTCACGAGAATGACTAACCATTTATTTACAAAATTTGAAGGGTTTATTCAACAAAAACTTATCACATGCTTGAAGCTAGAACAAAAGCACCAAAAAGTCAAAACGTTTTGTGCTACCGCCATGGTTCTACTATTACACCCTTGAAAAAGAACTCGACGAAGAAACACAAAGGGAAATTCATTGCTATATACAAATCTACACTATTAAGATTAAGAGTTTATTTGCAAGATGCAAAAATTTGACTACCCCACCCCCAACCGAAGAGCATGCATTGTCCCCAATGCATTGAGCAACTAAGAGCAAAGTTTAGGGGCTTCCTGGGGCTCACTAGGCGCTTGGAGAGGTTGGAAAATCCAAGGCGATTGTGAGGCCGGAGGCTAACATTGTGGAGGTAGTGTGTGGAACCTCTTACTGGATAGTGGTGCTCGAGACCAAAATAGGAAGCTCCGCTAGTTGCGAAGCTGGGTCTTGACCTGGGAGCTGCTAGCCTCACCCAATGATGGCTGTGTGGTTGTGGTAGTAGCTTTGGCGACCATATCCACTAAGGATTATGCAATGGCTGTCCGCACATCTTCTTCCTCCTCACCCAATGCATCTGTAGAAACAGCAACCGGTCTGCCTCTATTGTCCGTCTAATCATCACCCTCTTTAATTATCCCCTCCTCATCAGTTTCCTCTTCATCAATTCCCTCATCAGACTCGCTGGATTCCTCATATGAAGGATCACTAGTGTGTGCAACGGAGCCCGGAGCTTGTGAGACCTCAGTACCATGAGCCATCTCATCTTAGATGAGGTTTGAAAAATAAAGGTCAAGGCTTAGTATGTGGGAGGTGCCAGTGCCCTGCTCCCCTTCCACCGGAAGAAGGGAGGTCAATCAAACTCCAGTGTCTGCATCTTATGCAGCTCGAACTTGAGCTCAGCCACATCCTTTTTGAGTTGAGGCATGTCCCCAGCTCCGCGTCGCTTAGCAGACTCAAGGCGCACTTCAAAGTGCTTGAGTCGATCCTCATATGATAGATGTTTCTTTTGAAGAGAACTTACGGAGGTTTGGATCAGGGCCAGTGCTTGCTGGATGATAGATGGAAGTTCTTTCGTCAATTTTTCTACTTTGGCATTTGCATGTTGTGCCAGTAGACCAAGCTTGGAGAGTGCAGGCAGTGAGATAGATGGTGTCACAGTGTCTGGCTGGTGCGAAAGAAGTGTCTGGAACTAATGGGGCTGCAGGTGCTGCTGAGGCTGGATGAGGAGTGAGTGAAGGCTCTGGTGGATCTTCGACCACTTTATCTGTAGCATCATTGATCTGAGTGATATCAATGTCCTGGACAGCATTTTCTATGCGGTCATGTTTGGGGAAAGGAGAGACTTCCCCAACTTTACACAAAGCGTAGATTAAGCATGGAAAAGAGAGCGAGGTTTCTTTTGAGTTTTCCCGGATCCCGAATCTCGCAGAATATAAGCTCCCCCACATCAACCTTAATACATGACATGATGCAAGCAATGAGGATCTCCTTCTCAATACTTATGTCGGTTTCATTTCTCGAGGGCAATATGCGAGAATAGACAAAACTGAGCCAATATCGGCCTTCTTGGACAGAGGCCACCCTTGTCTATGACAGAGGCCACCCAAGCATGCTCAGATTCCTTGTTTACAATCTTCGCGTCAAATTCTGCCGTGCCTGGCTCCCATTCTTCAAAATATATATCATTGATTGATGAGGCATCACAGAGTATTTCAACCCCTCGATCTAAGACAGATTCCAAGAATCTACTGTTTCTCTTCTGTTCTACTTTCCTGGATGCAGCATATACAGCACAAAATTCCCTAACGAGTGTCTCGTTGTACTCCCCCAGAACCTGAGTAAAGAACTCTCATCCCCTCTTTTTGATGTTTTCTAGCACATGGGGGTAGTGTTCTTTTAACCCGTTCAAGCCTAGCTGCTTTTCTTTGAGGATCTTTCTTTTTGCTAGGCCATCTCTATACAAAGTCCAAGAGCCGGAGATCCCAAACCTGAGATCCTCACCACTCTTTTGGCGTGCTTCGGAATAGAGGTCAACTTGTGGAACAAGGTCAATCTGTGCCTCCTCCTCTTCAAACTGGGAGGAATACTCAGATAAAACTCTGGATGTGTCAGGCCGCTTGCGTTGGGATTGCTGTGATTGTGTGTTTTATTGCGGCATCCTGTCTCTTTCCTCGAGTGGTGGGTTGTCACGATACTAGAGCTTTCTTTGGTGCCATGCCAGTCAATTAATAAGGAGTGAGTACATGATATGGCATGGGTAACATATGGGAAGGAAATGAAAAACAAAGAAGGTTCTGCTACCAGTTATGCGATCGCAGAACAACTATGTGAGCCACAAAACATTTCGCATATTACACCCCTCAGAGGAAGAACAAAATATGCGGTCCGCAGAAGCGGCCGCAGAACAACCATTTAACCGCAGATCGGTCGCACTTTATTCTTCAGATATAGCTTTTTGTGTGTCTCTGTCTGTGACCATTTTGCGGTCCGCAAAACGTTTCTGTGGCAGCAAACTCAACCGCACATGGGCTTTGAGAAAACATCCTAGCATGTACAATGCGATGACTCTGCGGACCGCAAACCAGTTATGCGGACCGCAAAGATCATCGTTCCTAATCAAAATGGTATTCACAGGAAAATGCACAAGCATCAAATTCATACTCAGTCCCAAATGCACAAGAACACACAAAGTCCTCAGGATGATACATTATGCAAATTTTCACAACTTCTCAAACCCTTTTACTCTATTCCTACCCCCTAATTCGAACCCTCAAATTTCGATCTACCCACAGCATGTATTTTCCCCCCAGCGTTGATTTTCAGTACGATCACTCACAAAATGATTACACATAGCAAGGAGTTGGGGAGAAAAAGGAGGGTAATGAAAGCACATGGCACTCTTCAGTTTGACTAAGCAAGAGAAAGGATGGAAATGGACATACCAGATATCAGAAGATGGAGTATTTTGGTCTTAATCGCAAGCAAGGTAAGCCCTTCCTTTTCAATTCCCCGATTTTGTTTTGTTCAGTGTTTTTGGTCTTTTCTTTCTTTTCTTTTGTGCTATGCTTTGTGCCCGTGTGTGTGGGAGTGTAGATGAAAGACGAAAATGAGAGAGAGACCTAGGGCTTAATACCTGAGAATTATGCGGTGAGAAAGTGCATCGCATAACATATTATTCGGCCGCATATGTGTTATGCGATGGGTTAGTGACTGAGTGCGGCGCAACAAATTTGCGACCACTATGCGGTCCGCAAATCCTTTGTGTGGCCGCATATGAAATTGCAAAACATAGCTGAAGCTCGGCTTGCTTTCCTTTATTTTCCTCTGCCCTTGCATCCTATTTCCTTGTATTTTGGGTCACCTGCATTCTAACACACACGTCAAATTGTTCAACACTTACAAATAAACTTCCCGAAATTAAAATCTAACCAAAAAGTGTTACCAACACATGGGTTGCCTCCCAAGAAGCGTTTGATTTAATGTTGCGGCACGACGATGTTGCCCCTATTTTGGCTAATCAGTAGTGGGGGTTGGTGTAGGACCATCCTTGATTATGAATTGTTCTACCAAGTGCTTTTCTCCAATGGTTCAGAGGTAATGCTTGAACCTTTGGCCATTTACTTTGAAGGTTCGAGTTTCGTCCTCGGATTCTAATTCAATAGCGCCGTAGGGAGACGCATTCACAACTTTGAACGGGCCAGACCATTTGGATTTGAGTTTGCCCGAAAATAACTTCAGTCTTGAGTTGAAGAGTAAGACCAAGTCACCGGATTTAAATTCTTGCTTCAAAATCTTCTTGTCTTGACAAACTTCATTCTTTCTTTATATATGTGATGTATTCTCATAGGCACGAAAATAGAATTCTTCCATCTCGTTGAGTTGTGTCATCCTTAGATTAACAACTTTGACCTAGTCAAGATTTAACTTTTACAATACCCGTATAGCTTTATCTTCAAGCTCTAATGGCAAGTGACACGCCTTACCAAAAACTAACCCGTATGGTGAGGTGCCAATGGGAGTCTTAAATGTTGTTCGATATGCCCACAATGAATCATCTAGCTTCTTTGACTAGTCGGTCATGTTTGCATTAACATTTTTTGCTATAATGATTTAGATCTCCTGGTTGGAAACTTCAACTTGACCGCTCGACTGAGGATGATAAGGGGTGGCCACCTTGTGCTTAACTCCATATTTTTCGAGCAACCCGACAAAGATTTGTTGCAAAAGTGAGAACCACCATCACTAAGGATGGCCCTTAGGGTTCCAAACCGAGTAAATATGTTCTTCTTCAAGAAGGCAGTTACACTCCTTGCCTCATTGTTCGACAAGGCAATCGCCTCGACCCGTTTGGAGACACAATCTAGTGCCACCAAGATATATGTCATGCCATAAAAGCTTATGAGGGACCCATGAAATCTATCCCCCACACATCAAAGATCTCGATCTCCATCACAAAGTTCATAGGCATCTCATGCCTTCTATAAATTGACGCTTGTCTTTGATATTGGTCACATGCCTTGACCATTTGGTTTGCATCCTCGTAGTTCGATGGCCAATAATAGCCGCATTTAAGCACTTTTGCTGCAGTACGATTTCCACTGTGATGGTCCCCAACTGGGGAGTCATGACATGCTTTGAGAATTTGAATTACCTCATCTTCTGGAACACAACACCGAATGATGTTTTAGGCGCAAATCTGGAACAAAAAGTGTTCCTCCCAATAGTATTGCCTACATTCCCGCAAGAACTTTTTCTTTTGATAAGCTTCCAATCCGTCGGGGATAAGGTCACTAACCAAGAAGTTAGCAATTTTTGCATACCAAGCAGTGAAGGTGCTAGACAATGCCAATATGTGTTCATCTGAGAAGTCATCATTAATTTCAAGATCTTATTTTGGTCTCCCTGCCTCTTCAAGCCTAGATAAGTGATCTGCAACTTGATTCTCTGTTCCTTTCCGATCTTTGACTTCAAAGTCAAAATCTTGTAACAAAAGAACCCACCTAATCAATCTTGTTTTAGCTTCCTTCTTCGCCATAAGGTAGCGGAGAGCAGCATGATCAGGGTAGACTATCACTTTGGAGCCCAACAAATAAGCCTAGAATTTTTTAAAAGCATAGACAATAGCAAGCAGTTCTTGCTCCGTCACAGTGTAATTCATTTGTACACTATTGAGTGTCTTCATTTCATAGTAGATAGGATGAAGAATCTTGTTATGTTGTTGACCAAGTACCGCTCCAATAGCTACACCACTAGCGTCACACATGAGTTCAAATGGAAGAGACCAATCGGGTGTGACAATAATAGGTGTCGTAGTGAGCCTTGCTTTCAATTCCTCAAAAGCATTGAGGCACTTCTCATCGAAATCAAACTTTACATCCTTTTCAAGGAGCTTGCACATGGGACTTGAAATTTTTGAGAAGCCTTTGATAAATCGGTTATAAAAACCGGCATGCCTCAAAAAACTCCGAACGCCTTTTACCGAAGTAGGAAGAAGAAGCTTGGAAATGATCTCGATCTTTGCCCGATCAACCTCTATGGCTTTCTTGGAAATTTTGTGGCCTAGAACAATACCCTCGTCCACTATGAAGTGATATTCTTTCCAATTTAGTACTTTGTTTCCTCACATCTTTTGAGCACTTGCCTAAGGTTGTTAAGGCAATTCTCAAAGGAATCACCAACTACAGAAAAGTCATCCATGAACACCTCAAAGAAATCTTCCACCATGTCTGAGAGGATTGACATCATGCATCATTGAAAGGTAGCCGGGGCATTGCATAGGCCAAATGGCATCCGACTAAAAGCAAAGGTCCCATATAGGCATGTGAATGTTGTCTTCTCTTGATCCTCTAATGCGATGTTAATTTGGTTGTAGCTGGAATAACCATCCAAGAAGCAATAAAATGACCTTCCCGCTAGCCGATCAAGCATTTGATCAATAAAAGGCATACGGAAATGGTCTTTGCAAGTAGCACCATTGAGCTTACGGTAGTCCATGCAAGCTCTCCACCCGGTCACCGTCCTCATTAGGATGAGTTCACTTTTGTCGTTTTGAATCATGGTCATGCCTCCTTTCTTTGGCACACAATGTACTAGACTCACCCAAGGACTATCGGTAACGGGGTAGAAAACCCCGGCATCCAACCATTTTATGATTTCTCTCTTTACTACCTCTTGCATGGAAGGGTTTAACCTTCTTTGATGCTCCTCGCTAGATTTGCTCTCTTGCTCCAGTTGTATCTTGTGATCACAAATTCTGGTGGGAATCCCTTGGATATCCGCTATAGTCCACCCAATGGCGTGTCTGTGCTCCCTCAAGGTATTCAATAAGTGTTCAACCTGCACATCATTCAACAAAGAAGAAACAATTACAGGTAGAGTTCTATTAGAGCCAAGAATTTATACCTTAAGTGCGGTAGAAGTGGCTTGAGCTCAAGTTGTGGCGGCTCGATAATTGAAGGCTTAGCAGGAGAGGTGACTCTATTCTCTAAGCCAAGTGAAATATTCTTTGGTGCATAAGTGTATGACTCAAGCCCTTTCAATGCATTCACCGATTTCATGTATCATTCCATGTCTTCACCATCAAAATTCACCAAAATAACCGCCAATGCCTCACCAAGGCATTCCTCTTCCATCTTCACCTCGACTGCATCCTCTACCTCATCAACAACATCAATTACTGAGATATTTTCATATGCATGTGGCAATTTCATACCCTTACTCGCTTGAAAGGTAACCTCTTCGTCATTAACTCGGAACTTGATCATTTTGTTCTGAATCCTTGAGTGCTCTCCTGGTAGAAAGGAATGGTCTCCTCAAGATGATAGGGATTTCTTTATCAACAACACAATTGAAGATAACAAAGTCGGCAGGGAGGAGAAACTTCCCCACTTTCACAAGAACATCATCAACAATTCCCATCGGTCGCTTTATTGAACGGTCTGCCATTAGCAACCTCATACTTGTAGGCCTAGGCATTCCTAATCCTGCTTGATTGTAAATAGAAATGGGTATTAAGTTGATGTTACCCCCATTATCACAAAGGGCTCGTGCCAAATCGCGCAATCCAATAGTGCATGGACTGGTGAAGGCTTCCGGGTCCTCTTTCTTTTGGACGGTGGTTGTTGCCTTGATGGAACTAACCCGGTGAGTCACATTCACCACTTCATTCTTGGTGGTTCTCTTTTTAGTGATCAAGTCCTTCAAGTACTTAGCAAACCCGGCATCTCTTGAAATACATCCACAGATGGAATGTTCACTGATAATTGCTTGAGAATGTCATAGAAATTCTCGAGTTTGCTATCAATCTTCCTAGCAAGTCTTTGAGGGAAAGGAGGAGGAGGCCTAGGAATTGGTCCTAGATTTTTTCGTGCCTCTATTACCTTTTTATTAACCTTTTCATAGTTCACTTCTTCAATTCTCACCTTCTTCGGGAGTCTTCGAACTTCAACAACAATTGGCACCTCAACTTGTGCCTCAACTTCTTGTTCAGAATCTTCCACTTCGACCACTTGTTCATTCTCTCCTTGAAGTATTTTCCCACTTCGAGTTGTGATTGCCATACAATGGGAAGTCGGACTACTCCCACTACCTTTTGGGTTTGCAATTGTGTCACTTGGGAGCGTGCCTTTCTACTTCGGATTTTGCTCTCTTGAGAGATCTCTCATTTGCATTTCCAACTTTTGTATGGATGCGGTGTGAGAACCCACAAGCTTGATCATATTCTTCATTGAAGTATCAGATCTCTCTTGATTTTGCAATACTCGTTCAAGCATATTTTCTAACTTGGACTCACTTGAAGAACTTTCTTTCCAATGCGGAGAGTTAGAATATTGCCCCTTTGGTGGTACATAGGGGTTTGAACTCTGATTTGAAAAGTTGTTGTTACTCCAATTTCCTTGATTTGAACTACCTTGGTCATTTCGCCAGTGTTGGTTGCCTTGACCTTGCAGGTTAGACCTCCATTGGTTTTGTCGTCCTGAACCTTGGTAGGGTTGTCTTTGATAACCTCCTTGAGAGTTGTTGACATAATTTTCTTCTTCGAAATCCTCATTTGACGTGGGTTGCACATCTTCCACCACATTCACCTTCTTTGTTTGGTTTTCAGTGAATATCTTTGTCAATACATTGACATTGGTGCAAGCCCGGCAATTACTTGATCTCTTTCTTGGTTTTCCTTAATCATGTTGGTCAAGGAAGGAGTACCATATGCAAATCCACATGTCGTGTCTTCCGAGTGCCAAGCTTGGTTATGTTCTGCCATCTTGTCAAGGATTTGTGTGACCCTTAAAAATGTTTTATCCATAAAGGATCCATCGGCTATATTTTTTGCTATGGATTGATTCATAGAATCCAAGCCCATGTAAAACTTTTCCAACAAGATATTATTCAGAAAACCATAATTAGGCGACCTCACTAAATATAGCTTGAAGCGATCCCATGCCTCATATAGATGCTCTTCCGGTATTTGCTTGAAGAAGAAATTTTATCCCGAAGCTCGAAATTCTTGCTTTGTAGAAACCATTTTGCTAGGAAAGCTCAGACAAGTTTGGGCCAAGTATGGATGGAATTAGGTGGTAGACTTTAGATCCATTGTCTTGCCTCTCCAGTTAGAGAGTACTTGAACACCCTCAACCTTAGGGCATCATCTGAGACATGATTCTGCTTGTGCATCTGATGTGCCGGAGAATTTCGGCACATTTTAATACTAATTGCTTAGATTTTAATTTGTTTTACATGCAATTTCCCTAGGTACTTATGTAATTTTAGTGTTTTTGCAGTATATGAGGTGAAAGGACCTTAGAGCATGGAAAAGATTCCAAAAAGCCACATAAAGACAAGAAAAGAGCAGAAAAACATCGCAGAGGTGGATATGCTATCGCAAATACCACATGCGAGCCGCATACTTCACATCAAGATCGCAGATCAAGACAGACTTCTGGGAAAAATTTCACGTCAAGAATGCGGTCGCATATGCGATCGCATAACTTGTCTGCGAGCCGCAGATTACACATGGAATCGCAGACCAAAACAGAATCCTGGGCAAAGTTCAAAGTCAGAAATGCGGTCGCATCTGCGATCGCATAACATGTTTGCGAGCCGCAGAAGCAACCGCAAAGCAAGCATGAAGTCTACTTGAGGAAGAAAATACGATGCAAGCTGCGGTCGCATGTCTACAATGTAGACCGCAACCCATGAATGCGATGAAGGCAAACCTAGGGTTGAAATATGCAATAGACGTGTCAAAATTGCGTACCACATTTCTGTTATGCGACAGAAATGCGGTCGCATTTTTGACTTCAGGGCAGATTAGTCCGAATTTTGCCTCGATTTTTGGGCCTCTATAAATAGTTCTATTAGGGTTTTGTGGGGGCTATCTTGTCAGACTTTGAAGCTAAAGTACAAGGCTTAAATATTCCTTTCTTTTGGGAGCTTTTGGGTCAAGAATCTTTCACTTTGTAAGCTTTATGACAATTAATATCTTCTTGTTTTCAGATTTTAGAATGAGTAGCTAATTTTAAACACTAATGTTGTGAATGCTAAATGGGTATGATGTTATTGGGTGTTTGACATTGAATATATATTTAACGGTTGATTGATATTTATTTACTTCTCATTCTTCAATTATTGTTGGTGGTTGCAAACATTAACAAGCGCCATTAAATTCCATCTTTGCTTGGGAAAGCGAGGTAGAGTTTGGTAGAAGTAAATATCAAAGACTCAAGGCTTTAAACCTTGTTTAATAAAATCACTTAGGAATATGTGGGTTTTATTTGGCATAAATTGATTGTTCCTAATCACAACTCTTTTATATTTTGAAAAATCATAAAGAGAAAATACTACCCAGCTATTGAAAAATATTGGGTAGTCACTTAGACATCATTTGCATATCAAAAGAATCTTCCGTTAGAAATATATCATATTGACATCGATAGCATTACACTTCATTAATGGGGACACAACCTTGGTTTCTTTAATCAAATTATTTACATTCTCAACATTGCAACTAGACTTTATTTAAAACAAACTCAATTTCATACTCTTGTTACGATTAACTGAATAGAATTACGACAATAGTTGAGTAACACGCTAATCAAGTAAAATTTTCACACCTATTCCCTGTGGGATTCGACCCCAACTTTGCTGGGTTATTATATTTGACATCGACCGCTTACACTATTTATGAAGGTGTAATTTGAGCTTATCAAATTTTGGCGCCGTTGCCGGGGAATACGGTTTTGAAATTACTAATTAGTGTGTGCTTTACTTACGTCTTATTCTACTCTATCACACTTTGCTTGTTTTGCTTGGTGTTGATAGGAAAACATGTCAGAATATGGTGAAGACGTGGAGGCAGATATGGAAGGAAATCCTTTTGCGGTTATCGAGGAGTACATTGAGGATACAAATGCGATTGTACCTCCTACTATTGGTGCTTCAACTTTCAAGGTGGAACACGGTTTAATTCTTATGCTCAAAGCAGAGGGATTTTTTAGGAATTCCACTGATGATGATCCAACACAACATCTTAGAAACTTCTTGGGTGTGTGTGCAATGCATAAGCAGAACAATGTCTCTGATGATGCTCTAAGGTTGAGATGCTTCAAGTACGCTCTAGCTGGGGACGCAAGGAAATGGCTCCAGAATCTTCCTCCAAACTCCATTCATTCCTGGCCCGAACTTGTCCAAGCTTTCTTGTCTAAATGGTTCCCACAAAGTAAGAAGTTTGAGCTCCAGGATAAAATTTTCTTCTTCAAGCAATTACCGGGAGAACAACTACATGAGGCATGGGATCGTTTCAAATTATATTTGGTGAGGTCTCCCTACCATGTTTTCCCGGATTCTATTTTGTTGGAGAAATTCTACATGGGCTTGGATCCGATGAACCAATCTATAGCCAAGAATGCAGCTGCTGGATCTTTCATGGACAAATCATTCGCAAGGGTGACACAAATACTTGACAAAATGGAAAAGCATAATCAAGCATAGCATTCTGAGGACACCACAGGTGGAATTGCATATGGCTCTCCTTCCTTGAGCAACATGATCAAGGAAAATCAAGAGAGAGATCAAGTGATTGCAGAGCTTGCTACGAATGTTAATGTGTTGACAAAGATGTTCACCGAAAACCAAAAGAAGAAAGTAAATGTGGTTGAGAATGTGCAACCCGCACCAAATGAAGATTTTGAGGAAACAAATTATGTTAACAACTCTCAAGGAGGGCATCAAAGGCGACATTACCAAGGTCATGGATCACCAAATCAATGGAGGCCAAACCCGCAAGGGCAAGGCCACCAACAATGGCGAAACGATCAAGGTGGCTCAAACCAAGGAAATTGGAACAACAACAACAACTTCTCAAATCGGAGTTCAAATCCCTATATTCTCCCAAAGGGTCAATATTCAAATCAAGGTTCCTCAAGTGAGTCTAAGTTGGAAAGTATGCTTGAAAGGATACTACAAAATCAAGAAAAATCCGACAATTCCATGAGGAACATGACCGAGCTTGTTGGCTGTCATACTGCAACCATTCAAAAATTGGAGATGCAAATGAGAGATCTCTCTAGGGAGCAAAATCCAAAGCCAAAGGGAATACTCTCTAGTGATACAATTGCGAACCCAAAGGGTAGTGGGAGTGGTCCAACTTCTCATGTCATGGCAATTAATACTAGGAGTGGGAAGGTACTACAAGGAAAGGGTGAACAAGTGGTTGAGATAGAAGAATTCGAAAAAGGAGTTGAGGTTGAAGAGCCAAGTGTTGTCGAAATTGAGAAAATTCCAGAAGATGTGCAAGTCCAAGAAGAGACCCGAGAAGTGGTAAAGGTAAAGGCAAAAGAGACACCAAACATTCTTCCGCCTCTTCCTATACCTCCTCCTTCTTTTCCTCAAAGACTTGTAAGAAGGGTTGATGATAGCAAGTTTGAGAAGTTTTATGACATTCTAAAGCAATTATCGGTAAACATCCCGTTCTTAGAAGCTTTTCAAGAGATGCCAGGTTTTGCCAAATATTTGAAAGATTTGATCACCAAGAAGAGGACCACCAAGAATGAGGTGGTGAACATGACTCACCAGGTTAGTTTCATTATTGCCACAACCTCCGTTCAAAAGAAAGAAGACCCGGGGGATTTTACTATTCCATGCAGTATTGGGGCACATGATTTTGAAAGGGCCCTTTGTGATAATAGGGCTAGCATTAACTTAATGCCGCTTTCCATATACAAACAAGCGGGACTAGGAATGCCAAAGTCAATAAGTATGAGATTGAAAATGGCCGATCGTTCCATCAAGAGACCGGTAGGAATTGTTGATGATGTAATTGTGAAAGTGGGAAAATTTCATATACCCACTGATTTTGTAATTCTTGATTGTGTTGTTGACAAAGAAATCCCTATTATCTTGGGGAGACCATTCCTAGCCATGGGAAGAGCACTAATGGATTCGGAACGGAATGAAATCAAATTCCGTGTGAATGATGAAGAGGTTACATTCCAAGCAAGCAAGGGTATGAAGCTACCGCATGAGTATGAAAGCATTTCGGTGATTTATATTGTTGATGAGGTGGAAGATGCGGTTGAAATGCAAATGGAAGAACAATGCCTCGGTGAAGCATTGACGGCTATTTTGGTAAACTTTGACGATTAGGATATGGAGGGTTTTATGGAGTCGGTAAATGCATTGGAGGGGCGTGGTTCTTATTCTTATGCTCCGGCAAAGATCTCACTCGACTTAGAGAATAGATCAACACCTCCAGCAAAGCCATCTATTATTGAGCCACCACAACTAGAGCTCAACCACTTCCTCCGCACTTGAGGTATAAATTTCTTAGCTTAAATGATACTTTACCAGTAATCATTTCTTCTTTGTTGAATGATGTGCAGGTGGAACAATTGTTGAATGTCTTGAAGGAGCATAGGCAAGCTATTGGATGGACAATTGCGGACATTCGTGGGATCCCCGCTGGAATTTACGAGCATAAAATCCAATTGGAAAGTGGGACCAAACCGAGTGTGGAACATCAGCGACGTTTGAACCCATCAATGCAAGAGGTGGTAAAGAAAGAAATCATCAAGTGGTTGGATACCGGGGTAATCTACCCCATTGCCGATAGTTCTTGGGTGAGCCCGGTGCAATGTGTGCCGAAAAGGGAGGCATGACTGTAATTGAAAATGAGAAAAACGAGCTTATCCTAACAAGAACAGTGACCGGCTGGAGGGTGTGTATGGATTATCAGAAACTCAACAGTGCCACATGCAAGGACCATTTCCCTATGCCTTTTATTGATCAAATGCTTGATCGGCTAGCGGGAAGGTCATTTTATTGTTTCCTTGATGGATATTCCAGCTACAATCAAATCAACGTAGCATTGGAGGATCAAGAGAAGACGACATTCACATGCCCCTATGGAACGTTTGCTTTTATTCGGATGCCATTCGGTTTATGCAACACTCCTGCTACTTTCCAAAGATGCATGATGTCCATCTTCTCCGACATGGTAGAAGATTTTCTTGAAGTCTTCATGGACGATTTCTCGGTGGTAGGTGAGTCTTTTGAGCATTGTCTTAACAATCTTAAACAAGTGCTCAAGAGATGTGAAGACACCAACCTTGTGCAAAATTGGGAGAAATGTCACTTCATGGTGGATGAAGGCATTGTGTTGGGGCATAAAATTTCAAGGCATGGCATAGAGGTTGACCGGGCAAAGATAGAGATTATTTCTAAGCTTCCTCCACCTACTTCCGTTAAGGGTGTTCGAAGTTTCTTAGGGCATGCCGGGTTCTATAGGCGATTCATCAAGGATTTCTCCAAGATTGCAAATCCTGTCTGCAAACTCCTTGAGAAGGATGCCAAATTTTTGTTTGATGAGAAATGCCTCAAAGCTTTTGAGGAGTTGAAGCAAAGGCTCACCACGGCACCTATTATTGTCACACCCGATTGGTCACTTCCTTTCGATCTCATGTGTGACGCCAGTGGTGTATCCATTGGAGTAATGCTTGGCCAACGTCACAACAAAGTTCTTCACCCGATTTACTATGCCAGTAAAACACTCAATGGGGCACAAATAAATTACACAGTGACTGAACAAGAACTTCTGGCCATTATCTATGCTTTTGAGAAGTTCCGGGCTTATTTGTTGGGCTCCAAGGTGATAGTGTACACAGATCATGCAGCTCTTCGCTATCTCATGGCAAAGAAGGATGCAAAGCCTCGGTTGATTCGATGGGTCTTGTTGCTGCAAGAGTTCGACTTTGAAGTCAAGGATCGCAAGGGTACTCAAAATCAAGTGGCGGATCATTTGTCAAGGGTTGAAGAAGCAGGGAGACTAAAGGGAGATCTTGAAATCAATGATGCATTCCCGGATGAACACATATTGGCCTTATCTAACACTTTTTCTCCTTGGTATGCCTATATCGCTAACTATTTAGTTAGTGACCTTATTCCAGACGGATTGGAGTCATATCAAAAGAAGAAGTTCTTGAGAGACTGTCGGCACTACTATTGGGAGGAGCCTTTCTTGTTCCGGGTTTGTGCGGATAATCTTATCAGAAGGTGCGTTCCAGAAGAGGAAATTATGCAAATTCTAAAGGCATGTCATGACTCACCGGTTGGGGGTCACCATGGAGGAAATCGAACAGCGGCGAAGGTTCTTCAATGTGGTTACTATTGGCCTTCGATCTACCATGATGCTAATCAAATGGTTAAGGCTTGTGACCAATGTCAAAGACAAGGTCCAATCTCCAAGAGGCACGAAATGCCAATGCATTTTGTGATGGAGATAGAAATCTTCGACGTTTGGGGTATTGATTTCATGGGTCCCTTTGTAAGCTCATGCGGAATGAAGTACATTTTGGTGGCTGTGGACTACGTATCCAAATGGGTTGAAGCAATAGCCCTACCGAACAATGAGGCACGTAGTGTGACCACGTTCTTGAAGAAGAACATTTTCACTCGGTTTGGCACTCCCAGAGCCATTCTTAGTGATGGGTGGTCTTATTTATGCAACAAGGCCTTCAAAGTTCTCCTTGAAAAGTATGGTGTCAAGCACAAGGTAGGCACACCTTATCATCCGTAATCAAGCGGTCGAGTGGAGGTTTCCAACCGGGAGATAAAGAGCATTCTAGCAAAAACTGTTAATGCAAACAGGACGTACTGGTCAAGGAAGCTAGATAACGCATTGTGAGCATACCGCACAGCGTACAAGACTCTGATTGGTACTTTTCCTTATCGATTAGTTTTTGGAAAAGCTTGCCATCTGCCCGTGTAATTGGAGCACAAAGCTATGTCGGCATTGAAAAGGTTGAACTTGGACTGGGCAAAAGCTGCAACTTTGAGGTTAACACAGCTTAATGAAATGGAGGAATTCTGTTTCCATGCTTATGAAAGTGCAGCTATGTACAAAGAGAGGATGAAGTTCGTCCATGATCAGAAATCTTGAAAAGAGAGTTCAAGTCGGGTGACTTGGTATTGCTCTTCAACTCCAGACTGAAGTTATTTCCGGGCAAACTAAAATCGAAATGGTCTGGTCCATTCAAAGTAGTCGATGTCTCTTATTTTGGAGCCGTAGAACTAGCATCGTAAGATGGGCTCTGAACTTTCAAAGTGAATGGCCAAAGAGTCAAGCATTACTTGGGCTCAGATGGTGAAAAGCATTTGGTAGAGCAGCTGGCTCTCAAATGGTCCGTGCCCGACCATTGAGTAAATTCAGAGGAGTCTTAACTTCGTCGTGCCGCGACTTTAAATCAAGCGATTCATGGGAGGCAACCAATGTGTGGTAACATTTATTTTTATTTTTTTTTCCTTGTAAATTTTTAAGTTTTTGATAGATAGACTTACTTAAGCAATTTGAAGAGTGTGTTAGAATGCAGGAAATTCAAAAGACCACAATACTGGGAAGGAATGCCTAAAAAGGGAAGAAAAACCACTGCGTGATGTTTGCTATACAAATGCGGTCGCATTTCCACTATGCGGACCGCATTTCAATCGCAAACTGAAGCAGTAAGTTTGGCTCAAATTATTGACCAAAATGCGACAAGGTAATTAACTTTGCGGACCACATTTACATTATGCGATCGCATTGTGCTTCGCATTGTAACCCTTTCAGCAGAACCCACCGCATAACACGTATGCGTCACATAGTGTGTTATGCGGTGACTTTCCCATCGCAAAAGTGCAAGGTAAAGTCACCACATTCTATCTTTCACTCCTTCAAAACAGCAGAAAACAACATAAAAAAACGAAAAAAAAAAAAAACGAACAGAGAAAAAGGAAAGACCAGGGGAAAACAGAGATCGACCCGTACTAATGACGAAAACCCGTTCAAAATCTCCATACTTCTTCTACTCTTCTTCATTGGTATGTGTCCCGATATCCTCAAGGTCACTCCTATCTTTGCTGTGGTTTTCTTTATTTTTCATTTTGCATTTTTTTTGCTTACCATAATTGCTTGGTTGTTTCTGGGCTGATGGGTAGAGAGATCTAGGACTGCCATTGTTGGGGGGATGAACTGAATCATGAGAATGAAGGCATTTGCGGCCCGCAAAATCAGAATGTGGTTCGCATTTTGGCCACATCCTTAAACCCTAGTCTCCTGAAGACGATGACAAAATGATGTGCCATTTGAGTGTGGTGTCAAAATGGAAATGGGTAAGGTTGTGAATTGAGTGTAGGAGCATATACCTCAAAGTGCTCATATGAAATTATGCACGCTCCAAGAAAAAAAAAAGAGAGAAAAGAAAAATAACTATATGTGTATATTTATATAATTTATGGAGCTATGAAGAAAATTAGAGAGGTATTTAAGGTGGTTCCATATTGGGAACTAGATGCCAATGCGGCTATGGGGTTTGAAAAGAAACAAAGTGTAAAAAGAAAAAAAAATGTGATTAGTGTTCAAGGAGGATGTAGTCACTTATATCTAAATACTTATCTGACCCTTCCCTAAACCTACATTACAAGCTTAAAAAGTCCTTATGGGATCTCCAACCGAGCGTTCTTAGAAGTAAGCGACGAATTAAAATAAGGGCAAGCCTATGGTATGGAATGTGGTAACACTTCAAATTCTTTTCTGAGAGTGAGTGTATTTGCGAATTAGTCCCTTTGTGTTGTCATTATAAATATTGTGATTTTGGGACTTTCTTTCTAGTGAGAGCACATGAAGTGTGAGGTTGAACAGAAGTTGAGTTATGAGTAAAACGTAAGTGCACTCGGCTGAGGGTAGCATTTAGTCATGTTGTCTGAGACTCAAAGTTCACAAGTTGATTAGTTTTCCTTGAATATATCGATGATTCAAGAAGGGTAAAGCATTCGAAGATGCATGCTTGAAACACTAAAGACAAACACTGTCCACGGTCATTATTGTTTTATGTCTTGTAAATGGAGTCTAGAATAGGATAGTGTCATCTTAGTTGCTTAAGGACAAGCAAGAGTTTAAGTTGGGGGTGTTGATGTGCTGGAGAATTTCGGCACATTTTGATACTAATTGCTTAGATTTTAACTTGTTTTACATGCAATTTCCCTAGGTACTTATGTAATTTTAGTGTTTTTGCAGTGTATGAGGTAAAAGGACCTTAGAGCATGGAAAAGAGTTCAAAAAGCCACATAAAGACAAGAAAAGAGCAGAAAAACATCGCAGAGGTGGATATGCTATCGCAAATACCACATGCGAGCCGCATACTTCACATCAAGATCGCAGATCAAGACAGACTTCTAGGCAAAATTTTACGTCAAGAATGCGGTCGCATAACTTGTCTGCGAGCCGCAGATTGCACACGGAGATCACAGACCAAAACAGAATCCTGGGCAAAGTTCAAAGTCAGAAATGCAATCGCTTCTACGATCGCATAATATGTTTGCGAGCCGCAGAAGCAACCGCAAACCAAGTATGAAGTCTACTTGAGGAAGAAAATGCGATGCAAGATGCGGTCGCATGTCTACAATGCGGACCGCAAACCATGAATGCGATGAAGGCAAGCCTAGGGTTGAAATCTGCAATAGACGTCAAAATTGCGTACCACATTTCTGTTATGCGACAGAAATGCGGTCGGATTTTGACTTCAGGGCAGATTAGCTAGAATTTTGCCTCGATTTTTGGGCCTCTATAAATAGGTCTATTAGAGTTTTGTGGGGGCTATCTTGTCAGACTTTGAAGCTAAAGTACAAGGCTTGCATATTCCTTTCTTTTGGAAGCTTTTGGGTCAAGAATCTTTCACTTTGTAAGCTTTATGACAATTAATTTCTTCTTGTTTTCAGATTTTAGAATGAGTAACTAATTTTAAACACTAAGGTTGTGAACCCTAAATGGGTGGGATGTTATTGGGTGTTTGACATTGGATATATATTTAACGGTTGATTGATATTTATTTACTTCTCATTCTTCAATTATTGTTGGTGGTTGCAAACATTAACAAGCGCCATTAAATTCCATCTTTGCTTGGGAAAGCGGGGTAGAGTTTGGTAGAAGTAAATATCAAAGACTCAAGGCTTTAAACCTTGTTTAATAAAATCGCTTAGGAATAAGTGGGTTTTATTTGGCATAAATTGATTGTTCCTAATCACAACCCTTTTATATTTGAAAAAATCATAAAGAGGAAATACTACCCAACTATTGAAAAATATTGGGTAGTCACTTAGACATCATTTGCATATCAAAAGAATCTTCTGTTAGAAATATATTATATTGACATCGATAGCATTACACTTCATTAATGGGGACACAACCTTGGTTTCTTTAATCAAATTATTTACATTCTCAACATTGCAATTAGACTTTATTTAAAACAAACTCAATTCATACTCTTGTTACGATTAACTGAATAGAATTACGACTGTAGTTGAGTAACACGCTAATCAAGTAAACTTTTCACACCTATTCCCTGTGGGATTCGACCCCAACCTTGTTGGGTTATTATATTTGACATCAACCGCTTACACTATTTATTAAGGTGTAATTTGAGCGTATCAGCATCGCACAGACACCCAAATGATTTCTGAGATATTGTGTCGGATCATCATCTGTGGAATTTCGGAAAAATCCCTCCGCCTTTGAGCATTAGGATTAGACTGTGTTCCACTTTGAAGGTGGCAGCATCAACTCTTGGAGGGACAATAGCATTTGTATCCTCAATATACTCATCTATATCCGCAAAAATATTCTCTTCTTCCGGCTCGCCCATGTTTACCTAGTGACACCAAGCAAAGCAAGCAAAATGTGATGGAATACAATAAGACGTAAAGTAAAGCACACACTAATTAGTAATTTGAAAATCGTATGCCCCGGCAACGACTCCAAAATTTGATAAGCTCAAAGTACACCAAAATAAATGGTGTAAAGCGGTCGATGTCAAATATAGTAACCCAACTAGGTTGGGATCGAATCCCACAGGAAATATGTGTGAAAAGGTTACTTAAGTAATGTGAAACTTGACTTAAGTCGTAATCCTACTCCGCTAGTTTAAAAAGAGAGTGTTGTGATTGTGAATTATCAGGAAAACTATTTTGTTACGAGAATGTAAGTAATTCAATTAAGGAAACCAAGGTTGTGTCCCCATCAATGGAATGTGATGCTATCGGCGTTAATATGATATATTTTTAATGGAAGGCCCTTTGATATGTAAATGGTTCCTAAATGACTACCTATTATTTTCCAATAATTAGGTAGTATTTTCTTTTTATAATTTTCCCAAATATAAAAGAGTTACAGTTAAAAACAATCAATATATGCCAAATAGAACTCACTTACTCCTAAGCGATTCTATTAAATAAGGTTTAAAGCTCTGAGTTTTTGCTATTCAATTCTACCAAACCCTAACCCACTTTTCCAAATAAAGATAGAGTGAAACGGTATTAGTCAATGTTTGCAACCATCAACATAAATAAAGTGTGAGAAATGAATAGATACCAACCAACCATTATATATATATTCAATGGTAAACACCCATTAATATTACGCTCATTTAGAGTCCACAACCTTAGTATTTAAAACTAGCTTCTCATACTAGAATTTAAGAACAAAGCAATAAATGAAGTCATAAAGTTTACAAAGATGACGAGATTCTCTCTTCAAAAGCTTCCAAAATAATGGTGTATTCAATGCTCTAACTGTAGCCTCTTTTTCAGACTGGTTCCCCCACAAACACCCTAGTTATTCTATTTATAATAGGCTAAAGGTCGGGGTCAAAAAGTAACAAAAATAACCCTGCAGATCAAGTCTACGACCGTAGAATGGGTCGCAGAACACTTTCACGGCCCGCATATCTTCAATTCCTTCGCAGAGTTGATTGCCCAGTTCTCCAGTTGTCCATCGCACTTCTGCTATGCGGTCTGCATATTGATTTCCCGACCGCATTTGGTACCGCAAAGTCATTTTCACAAAAACTCTTTTTGCATTTGTGCGGTCATTATGCGGTCCGTACAAGCATTATGCGACCGCACAATGGACCACGGAATCTACTCTCAAAACTGGGATGGTCTGCTTCACTCTGTGGTTGGTCTGCGGCCCGCACATCACTTTTGCGGTCGCAAACCTGCAGCATTTCTGCCCTTCTATAGGTTTCTGTCATCTTTTTCGTGTTCTTGGTTCTTTAAGTCTGATTTTCTGCAAAACACCAAAACTACATAAGAAATGACTTAAAGTGCTTTAAAAAATGAGCTAAAGTCTATGTAATTAGTATCAAAAATGCCGCAATTCTACGACACAAATATCATTAGGAGTTGGTTCCCGTACATGCCGAGGATATTATCCTTCACGAACCGGGGTTGTTTCGTCACCTTCGTTATGGTTGTCGCTGATTGAGTCATCATGCTGGGACAATTCTTCACGTTCAGTGCGTGGTTCAACGTTGTATGCATTGTTGACATCGTTAGCTGCCATATATGATTTTTGCTAAAGAATGAACTGAAACTTGCTAGTAATAAACGTATGGATCAAAGCAATTACACGACTGTCTATGCCCCACGGTGGGCGCCAAACTGTTTACCCATAAAACGGTACAGCTGAATTTATAACGTGATTTATAAACAAGTGAATCGATTGACCATTAAAACGATAATGAAGTAAAACTGAAATTAAGATTTAGCGATTAAAATTAAAGAAAATAACAAGCTTAGTCTTGAACTCAGCCTTTCCGAGAGAAAAAGTGCAAATAGAGATAAAGTAATGGTGAAACTATTAAATTGAGAGCTAAATAGTGAAGTATGAGAGTAAAATAGTATAGCTTTTGCGCATAGAGTGTTTCGTATCCCTACAATGGATGTTAACCCCACTATTCATAGTTCTACCTAGGGAAACAAGATCTTAGGATCAAACTCCTCTTTAAATGATAATCAAAGGACCATTGATAAGTGTGTAACGGCAGGCCTTGAATGCCAATATTCTCTGTAATGGTTGCTCATTCAACGCCAGCAAATGTTCCCTCATTGAATGTTGTCCGATTGTAAATCTTTGAATTTATACCACCGACTACGTTCCCTTCGGAATCCATCTGGTGTCGGTCACACACGCCGCGTTCGTTACTAATTGTTTCCCAACTCGTCTTTTGTCTATCTTCGGCTCCACATGTCATCTTACTATACTGTCACTTATTATCAACTAATTTTACCCCATACAAACTCATTTGCTTTGTACATCTTTAGGCGTGGTATTGACCAATTAAATTCTCAATAACTTTTTTTGTCTAATAAGACAAGGCATACCATTGATTTATATATCTTTTGATGTAGTAGTATACTTTTATACCCTGAACATAGCGCATACCTACTATTTGCTATGCAATACTATAGGAATCCTGGTCACGGCAAGAATGAGAAATTTTTAGACACATCGTCGAGAGGGACTCACACTCTATATAGCCGGAAGGAGCTCGAATTTGAGGAAAATTTAAAGCGAGTTCCTTTATATAAAGTTTTATGTTGCTGGCATGGTCTAATGGTCTAATTGTACCACAAGTATTATCGGCAAATTTTCAAACTTCAAAATATAAAATGCACCCGAAATAATCCGACATCTAATGAAAAACGTCCTAGAAATAGAAAAAGCACTAGCCAATTGTTATATATTAGACAATCTTAACTACTTGCAGGGTAGTGAAAAAGAGCATTGAGCCTAGTTAGAAAATAATAAATTGCATCTAGATACTTTTTTATCGATTTTCTCTGCAGTTGATGAGTGGAAAAATCTTCCAAAAAAGTTACCACAAGAACTGCCACCACGAGATATACATAGTTCATACGAATAACGCACAAATAATATTGCTGAGAAATACCACCATGGGAGGAACTGCTACCATGAGACGAAATGCAACCACGAGGGGAGCTTCCACCACGAGAGAAACTGTCACCATAAGAGGAAATGCCATCGTGACCCCTTAGTGGACAAGATCGTCTTGTTGTTCATTTTTCCCACACAAGTAATAAAATAATAAATCTTTTAAATCTGCAAATGTAAATTATTTAGCTTATTATTTTTATACTTACCATTCAAAATTTATAGGTGGCACTGATTTGTGTCCTTCTTGAGGGCTCTTGCACTCCTAACATAATTTGTTCCTTTAAAACTAGAGAGTCCCAACAATCTACGTTTGTTCAAAACAAGTAAAGGCTTCATTTGAAAAATTCAAGTCTGTGGTAGTTAAGATTGTGTATTGGGTAAAGTATTTCTACATGGATTCGGGTCGGGGCCGACCCAGTTAAAAGAAAGTACTACTCGGACATCCGGTTCACAGACAAAGAAGATATGAGACCGGACTAAGACCCGACCGGACTAAGACCTGACCGGACTGGGACCTGATCGGAGTGGGATTCGACCGGAAGGGGAAGCGTCATGGAATCGGAGACCGGGCTCAAGACGCACAATTAGCTCACCGCCGGATATATCGCCAAGAGTAATTGTTTCAACCGTTTCAACCATCACAAACGCGATTTGGGGAGATTCTGTTACGGATTTTATGGGATTCATCTCATAATCCGCCATTTACCTTATTTGAAATAGTGATTGTAACCTATAAAAGGGGATTTTGACTCACAACTGCAGGCATCTGAGAATCATCAATAATATTACTCTCTTTTTAATTCTAAAACAACCGCTACTATCATTGTGACAGCTCTTTGTTATCTCCTTCAGAATCAACGGTTAAATCTTTCTTTGCCAGTATTTAATTTGTTTGTTTCAAAGTATCAATCAGTTTTACGGATCCTTAACGTCACGAACAAATTCAATTGTTATCCGATTTATAGGGTAAACAATGTTATCTAAGAGCGTTGATAGTAGACATGGAAACAAGTGTAGCATATTTGATAAATCAAATGAAGTGTGTGCGTGATTCCAATAGGCATGCTTTCTACACATGAAACTAAATAGCTTATAAGGCATGTTGAAAAATAGCAAATAGACCATGTAGACCCTATAGGCACATTTCTACCCTTTTATGCAAGCATTAGAATGTACCCGTTTCTCCCAATTCCATTAATTCCTCATTATTCAATTTTATATGTTACTACAGACCATATTAAACCAAGCTCCGGACCAATTACAAATATAGAATAACCAAGTAACACATGTGGGCCATTCCAATATGCTCAGAACTTAACACGGATAGCGGGCCCAAACTTCAAATACGAACATTGCATTTCAGACCTCCAATACCAAAGCAGGCCAAACATACTAGGCCCAAATGAATAACTTACTGAACCAAAGGAATGCCCAATTCAGCCTTACAGGTAACAAAATACTTATGGAATTGATAACAATTTTCATACTTAACTCCTAAAGCTAACCACAACTCTAACCAAAATACATAGACAAGAATAAATGAAAGAAAGACAAGTTCGCAAGGGACATTCATGCTTGCATTTTAAGGGGACATGATTGATTATCCTAGAGTAACAGATTCTATCGAATGAAGTTTCACACACTAGCATAGTCAAACAGCTCAAGGCAATTTTCAAATAGGGGGTCTGATCATGAAAAGCTAAGAGAGCAATAAAGAACAACCTCAATGTAGTAAGTTCAACATGAAAATTAACAGTATAGGTTCATGGTCAAGTAATTACTTAACAGGAGAAAGTTATCACAGTACAAGAGACAACATCAAACTTCAACAGTAAGAGAAGCAAGCATCAAATCTAATACCACTTTGCCATATGTGGTGAAAGAAGGTCAGCTATAGGATTTGTTCCTAAGGTGTGAACTGGTACTAAGGAGTGCAGGATTGAGCATGTCAGCAAACACACAAGAGAATCACGAATGCAAAATAACAGGTCCTCATAAACGGCAGGACCAAAAGAGTAATCAGTTAGGCATGGACTAAATTACTTCTTAAAAATGAGTTTGGTTGACATAACAATCCAGGACAGGGTAGGAAAGTAGGATTGACGATAAACATCAGCATAACATAGCAACCTAAGCAGGTTTAGTAGAGCCATAGATTGTCACATAAGGGCTGGATATTTCATTTCACCTTACGTACTATAAGTATTATCAAACAACCTGGGATTGAACTAAGCATGGAACACACTATAAAGCTCACAATTGGCCGAAATCACAGTTAAGAATTGGTTGCAGTAGTGTATCAGATACATTAGAACAGATGAGTTGGTCTATCGTGAGGATGCAGAACAAAGTGGGGATAATTCAGGGAGAATAGCAGGTAAATAAGCATTCAAACACACACATTAAGGTAAACATGCTTAAGAGAGCCAACAATCATTGATATTAAACACAGGTAATAGACATATCAAAGTTGGGAATTTTAGGAAAGTTCAAGTACTAGAAAAAGTTCAGAGTCACAAAACCACTTTAGAGCTAATAAGGCTGCATACAGAGATGGCATAGAAACATATTTACCCACACAAATTTTAGTGGCACGAGTGTACAGAATATGAACACAAACAAAGGAGAATGAAACTGCGAAGGCCAAGGAACTTACCAGCTATCAATTGATAAATAGATAAACAAGAAGAACAATATCAACAGTACTCCAAACGTCAACAAAGAGTATTAGAACCCAAAATCTCAGTGCGTCAGAGTTCCCAAGGGTTTCAGATGAAACCCGGACAGTGCTCGCACCAAAAAATGTCAATTAGTCGAATTTCGGTGGCCTTGGTTTCCAGCTGGCTAAGAGCCAAAGTTCATAACAATATATAGAGTGAAAGAGTAAAAGAATAATAGTGATAATAATAGTAGTCAAATGGTAGTTCTTGTAGTAGTCCCCCATTTGGAGCTCCAGGGTAAGCGGGGTTTATATAGTAGTAAGCTTGGACGAACAAAGAAGGAAATATAATCAATCAACACAAGAAGGAAAGGATATATTCCATGCATGCTCAAAATAATAGAGAAAGTAAGAAACTGCGAACCCTAGTTGGAGTCGGATTTAGGGCAAAACGTTCACAAGCCCCAATCACGACAGAAACGCCTGGACATACCATATACAATAGAAATTTTCTCTTCTTAAGTGTATAGAACCACAATCACACCCAGAACCACAGAATCAATGCCATATCTGTGAGTATCAAACTTGTCATAAGTATAATGGTAACAAAAATTACCATAAATGAACGATAGTAGTAGAAAAGGCAAGTAGAATCCGCGTACGAACGCGTACAAGGAAGGAGTAAGAGAGAATCTCCATGATCGGCTATGGTTAGTATGAGATTGGAGAGATGAGAGAATACAAAGGTGGCTGGGCAGGGAAATGGGTCTCTAGGGTTTGGGCGAGCGGTTATAAGGAGAGATGGGGATTTATTATGGGTCGTTGATCACTAAAGATCAACGACTAGAATTGAATAAGAAATTGGGTGGGTTAAGTGCGACGGGTCACAATCGGGTTTTAAAGGGGTCGTTTGATTGGGCTTCTGAGTAGGCCGAAGGTTTGGGCCTGATTTGGTCCGGAATTAGCCTAGTATTGGGCTGCATTTGAAGTACAAGAAATTAAGAAAAAACTAATTTAATAAAATAGCTAAATAAATATTAAAAAATACTATTTATGCAAATTAATATGTTACAATATTAGATGAAAGTTAAAAAGTTATTTTGACTTTGAAAAAAATGACAAAATACAATTAATTGTAAAGTATAGGCTATTATTGCAAAAAATGTGTAAATAGCTCAAAAATGCAAAATGTAATCATATGAAATGACGTAAAATGTTACAAAACATGCATGTGGGTATAAATAATAAATTTGTATGATTAAGTCACCACAAAATAATTTGAAGGGATATTTAATAAATATTTAAATAATTAAAATGCGAGAAAATCAATTTTAAGCTTTAAAAGTTATAGAAAATTATAGAATATTTTTATGAATCCTATAAATTAGGTAATAATGCAAGAAATTATTTTTTGAAAGTATACATGACATTTATAAAATTATGAGGGCAAAATTGGGTATCAACAGACCCGTCGTTCATTTTGTGTATTTCAAAGCTTGCATGGTGCGTTTGGGTGTTCAATTCGTGGTTTTATATGTCATTTTGATGTTTCAAAATTGCGATTGATTTTATATGAGGTTTAGATACTTGTGTAGAGGTTCGGCATGGAGGCCCAAGGGGCTCTATCGAGTATCAGAGTAGTTTGGTGAAGCTTTAGTTTTGCTGGCGCTACAGACCTCGCATTTCCGAGGGTATGCTCGCATTTGCGACTATGGGCAGACTTAGGGGACCTCTATTGCGAGGAGTATGGTCACATTTGCAGCATTGGCTGGGAGTAAGGGACTTAGCAATTGCGAAGTATGTGTCACATTTGCGGCAACTGCTGGGGGCAGGGTCGTATTTGCGAGCTCAAAATCGCATTTGCGATCCTCACGTTGCAAATGCGACATCTGTAGTTGGTTATTTGTTGAGCATTTCGGGTCTTAAACCCAATTTATCATATTTTGAGCCCTAGACTTTGTGAGGGGCTTGAAGAGGCTTTTCTCGCAAAGGTATTGGGTAATTGACTTTCACTTGATTTTAATATTATTTCTTGATTTCTCATGGATTTTTACACCTAGATCATGGAATTTGGAAGAAAATTTTGGGGGTTTTTGACTATGTTTTAAAAAATAAAAATTAGAGATTTGGGAGTTGATTTTTCTCGATTTTTGAATCTAATCACATATTTGAACTTGTGGGATTATGAGTAGTTGAGATCTACCCCTTGACCGTGTGAGCCTGGGGTTGACTTTTGTTGATTTTTGGGAAATGGATAAATATTTGGACTTTATTATTTGGAAATTATTCCTTTAGTATATTTTTATGTTAATGAATTATGTTTTCTTGATTTGAGCAAGACGGTGGCAACTTTTAAAGGAAAGGCATTTTTGGAGTATTGACTTGGCTTGTTTGAGTAAGTATCTTGCCTAACCTCGTGTGGACCCTTTAAGATATGGCCTTATTTGCCTATTCACATTGTGTGGAAAGCGAGGTATATGCGAGGTGACGTGCGTGTATATGGGTGCTATGTGTGATTTATCCCGGATTAGACCTTAGGCTATTAATATGCCTTAATTTGATGATATGCTCTATATGAAACATCTTTAGTCACTTCGTGACTATATGAACTTCATTGCTACAATTGATTTTGCCATAATCATGCCTTATATGTTGAACACTCATCAACATTTTTATTATTGTCATGTCTTTGTGCATCTTGTTGATAAATTACGAGCTTATATCTTTGATGGGAATTTGGATATTGCTTTGTGATAATTATGTCACATGTGGACATGTTGGACGGATTGATTGGTGTTGGCATGAGGTCTTTAATGTGCAATTGTGAATATTGTTTGGCGCATGGGGCGAAATAAGGGTGTCGTTTTCTCGAGTTTTCCCTTGTAGCGAAATAAAGGTGGTGATATGCGCATGTGGAAAAATAAGGTTGGTATTTTGCGATATTGCACATTCGGAAAAATAAGGAGGGCATTATTGATGATGTTATGTGATGATTTGGGGATGATTCTCTTGATGATGTTCATGTGACAAAACGAGGATGAACTTTTGATCACATATATGTTTGCTTTAAACTCCGTCATGTATTTTTAATGAGTTACTAGTTGTATTTGACATGTTGTCATATGCCTCTATTTCTACTTGATGACTATTATCAAAGATAAATTCTCCTATGTTGAGTTGTTATCATATGTTCTAACGAGATTGTTCATAAATTGTTATCCATTACATATTCTGTTGCCATTTTTATGATATATTGAATAGGTTCTTTGACTAGTGAGTATCATATAACTTGAACCTCTATACTACTTCACTGAGGTTAGTCTTAATACTTACTAAATGCTGTGTGGTGTACTCATACTATACTTCTGCATATCTTTTGGGGAGATCCTAGCGGACCTTGGGAGTGAGAGCATACACTGATCGCGAGGATTCAAGGTTGAGTTACATGACCATCGCAGTCCCGTGGAGTCTCATCCTTTATGTTGATACTGTTAATTTTACATTCGAGCAGTATTGTATTTTGGGATATCCTTATGTATTCTGTTAGAGCTCATGACTTTGTACTAACTAGATTTAGGAAGTTGTATTGGATGTTGTAATTTTTGGCTTAAATTATCACTAGTTCTGATGTTTATTGTTAAATTCAATCTCATATATTTTGTTTTGATAATTCGATATTGTTGATATGATGGGCTTACCTAGCCTTGAAGCTTAGGTTCCATCACAACCCCTTTGGTGGGATTTAGGTCGTGACAAGTTAGTACTAGAGCTCTAGGTTTATTGATTTTACGAGTCATGAACAAGTATAGTTGAGTCTTGCAGATTGGTTTGGAGATGTCTGTACATATCTTTGAGAGGCTACGGGCCGTTATGAAACTTCACTTTTTTTCATTCATTATCGTGCAGAGTTGTTTATCCTAAATTTTGAATCGTTACCATTCTATTCTCTTACAGATAGTAAGGAAACGATCGTTGGGTGAACTAAGCAGGCACCGGTGCCCTAGGCTAGGGTTGTGAGAGGCCGCGTTGAGGAAGAGGTAGCAGTCGAGCCCGGGCTGCGGCTAGAGCCTCATATAGAGTAGTAGCGGTGGAGCCACTAGTAGCTCTAGTTGAAGAGCAGGAGCCTGATCACGTTGAGTAAGTGGGAGCCACTCAGACACTTGAGGGTTTTGTTGGCTCCAACATTGGGGGCAAGGTCCGTCATGGTAAAGGTTATTTCAGTCGACCAGTTCAGCCCGCACTTCAGGTTTCACGTAGTGCTCCAGCTAGCTATGGATTTCAGAGCACTCGTACCGGACATCCATCTTTATGTGCACCTTCTATGCGGAACTCCTACAATGGTTAATTTAGTCGTTCAGTGCACGCTTAGTACCAGTAGGCACGCCCACAGAGAGATTGTTTTGAGTGTTGTGATACTAGGCACATTGTGAGAGATTGTCCTAGACTTTGGATGGGTGGACCTCAGCAGGGTACTGAGGCTATGCTTCCCGCTCTAAATGCTAGTCCATCTGCACAACCAGCTACGTGTGGGAGACATGAGGGTAGAGGTCATCCTAGAGGGGTAGGCCAGGCCTACTCTTATGATTTCTCTGATAAGACCAAGGAAATCATATCAGATATAATCATTACAGGTACTATTCTAGTATGTCATATAGATGCTTTAGTTTTATTCAATCTGTGTTCTACTTATTTGCATGTGTCATCCTACTTTTCTTCATATTTGGATATGTGTGTGATTCTCTAGATACTCCTATTTATGTGTCTACGCCCGTTGGGGATTCTATTATGGTGGACCGTGTCTATCGTTCTTATTTGGTCACTATTGGGGTCTATGAGACTAGGGTTGATCTTCTATTGCTTAATATGGGGATTTTGATGTGATTTTGGTTATGGATTAGTTGTCTCCGTACCATGCTATTCTTGATTGTCACGCTAAGACTATGACGTTGGCTATGCCAGGGTTCCCAAGTTTGGGATGAGGAGGTTCTTTAGGGCATATTCCTAGTAGAGTGGTTTCCTTTTTGAAGGATCAACAAATTGTTGAGAAGGGATGTTTGGCATACATCGCCTTTGCGAGAGATGTCAGTTCTGATACTCCTATGGTTGATTCTGTCCCTGTGATGAAGGATTTCAAGATGTGTTCCCTACTGACCTATCGAGCATGCCATTGGATAGGGATTTTATTTTGGTATTGACTTGGCACCGGGCACTCAGCCCAGATCTATTCCCCCGTATCACATAGCTCCATCAGAGTTGAATGAATTAAAGGAATAGTTTCAGGAATTGCTAGATAAAGGTTTCATCAAGTCGAGTGTTTAACCTTGGGGTGCACCAGTGCTATTTGTGAAAAAGAAATATGGTTCCATGAGGATGTACACTAACTACATGCAACTGAACAAGGTTACCATCAAGAATAATTATGCACTACCGCGTATTGATGATTTATTCGATCAGGTTCAGTGTGCAAGGGTGTTCTCCAAGATTGACTTGAGATCGAGTTACCATCAGTTAAAGATTAGGGCTTCGGACATTCCTTAGACAACTTTTAGGACTCGCTATAGGCATTATGAGTTTTTGGTGATGTCTTTTGGCTTGTCAAATTCCCCAGCAACATTTATGCATTTGATGAACAGTGTGTTCCAACCTTATTTGGTTCTTTTGTCATTTTGTTCATTGATGGTATCCTGGTGTACTCCCGTAGTAGGGAGGAGCATGAGAAAATTTGAGGATGGTGCTCCAAGTTTTGAGGGAGAAGAAGTTATATGCCAAGTTCTCTAAGTGTGAGTTTTGGTTGGATTTGGTGGCATTCTTGGGCCATGTGTTATCCAGTGAGGGGATGAAAGTGGACTCAAAGAAGATGAAGCACTTAAGAGTTGGCCAAGATCTTCTAACGCTACAGAGATCCAAAGTTTCCTAGGATTGGTTGGGAATTATCACTACTTTGTTGATGGGTTTTTATCCATTGTAGCCCCATTGACTAAGTTGACTAAGTTGGCAGACAAGCGTGAGGAGAGCTTTCAGAAGCTCAAGATTGTCTTGACTACAACTCTAGTTCTGGTTTTGCCTTTAGAGTCAGGTCCATATACATTTTATTGTGATGCTTCGCGTATAGGCCTCGGGTGTTATTGATGCAGGATGGTAGGGTGATTGCCTATGCTTCACATCAGTTGAAGACCTATGAGAAAACCTATCTGGTGTATAATTTAAAGTTAGCAGTTATTATACACGCGCTCAAGATTTGGAGGCATTACTTATATGGTGCGTCTTGTTAGGTGTATGCGAATCATCAAAGTCTCCAACATCTGTTTAAACCGAAAGATTTGAATTTGAGGTTGTGGATGTGGTTGGAACTTTTGAAGGATTATGACATCCCTATTATCTATCATCTAGGGAGGGCCAATTTAGTTGTTGATGCCTTGAGTAGGAAGGCGGTGAGCACGGAGAGCCTAGATTTCATTCCAGTTAGGGAGAGGCCGTTATCTATGGATAATCAAGCTTTGGCCAATAGGTTGGTGAGTTGGATATTTCAGAGCCGAGTAGAGTCCTTGCATGTGTTGTGTCTCGGTCGTCCTTGTTTAAGAGCACTAAGGCTCGCCAATATGATGATCCCCACCTGCTTGTCCTTAAGGACACAATGCAGCACAATGATTCTAAGGAGGAGGTTGCTATTGGTGATTATGTGGTATTGCCACTTCAAGGTCGAGTTTGTGTTCCTAATGTCGATGGCTTGAGAGAGTTGATTCTTGATGAGGCTCATAATTTGCGTTATTCCATATATCCAGGTGCTACAAAGATGTATCGTGACTTGAAGGAGATATACAGATATATACACATGAAATATTCCTGAAGAGTGCAAGACTACAACATGGTAGATCATCAAAGAGCATAGCATCAGATCAACATGATGGTCGCAGAAGTTTAGAACAATAGATATTTTCACATTAAGTATAGGCAGCCCTAGTAGCAGGATAGTGAGTCCATTTATACAAGTTTAGTATATTAGATCTAACATGATGAAGTTCTAGTTTTAACATAGTATAACCAAGAGAAGATGCACAGACTTAACAACTATCAAACTCTCGAGACCAATCAGAGGCACAATTTAGGCTAGACTGGCAGAACACATATGAAATCAATTGCAGAGATTCATTAGAGCTTAGTTAAGTTATAATCATAGTCATACTCACATAGTGAACCTCATAGATATGATTAAACAGACATGGAGATTAATAGAAAATCATTACAATGCTCTTTCAATAGCTACAGAATCACTGACAACACATTGGAAAGGAGAAAAGCAACCTAAACAACTTAAACTGATTTGTTCCAACTAAATGACAACCCTTATATTAACTTAAGTGTTCATATACTATTTTCAGCTTTGGTTTATCCGATAGATAACCTTAAGAACATAATGCAAATCAACAAGTAACACCAAGTAAGGATCAATAGAGTAAGAACGAGAACCATAGTAAAGTCATCAGGGGAGTATAAGGTCAAAACATATGTACATAACCAATAAGGTTCTTTGTTAATCACATATTACATATTCATTAAGTGTACAAAATGGTCGATTATATTGGTCTAGTTTCAGATCTTTAAGGGAAACAATACCAAAGCATAATGTCGATTATGAACTAACAATGGCACATTATGAGCAAAGATGAACGGAGCTAATCAAAGGATAAACGAGTAGGCATGATTTCAGCTAAACGGTCAAAGGAGAAGAAGGGTTGAAGCTCACTGACCTTCCTTTGAGCAGTAAATCAAACAACGAATTTTGTTAGCCGTCTAGGAACCAGAAAGCTCAAACACCGATAGTATGAAGCTCAGAGTAGGAAAATAAATCAAACTAGTTAGAAATCCTAGCACGATTTTTCACTAACCAAAGCTAAAATTGATAAGTGATTCTTGATGTGTATCTCGTATTAGGTCTGTTATGTGAGAGCATTGAAATAGCCATTTTATAACGGCATTCAATGCCCTACATTCAACCTAAATCAAACTCGACAGTGGAAGGTGATAAAGGGGTGATGATGTTCGCATAGGGTGAAATCAGGGTAGAACAGGGGGAAATCAGTAGGGATTTTACCTAGGGAGAGGGAAGTTGACCGTTGAAGCTGAAATTACCGGACAACGCTCAAAAACCCAGAGGTCACTGCGTTTGACCTCTGGGTATAAAATCTTCATCATAAGACTCTGAAGAAGCTCCATGCATGCTTCGATTTAACATAACGCAAGAGAAACTTGGAGATTTGATGTTTCATTTGTATGCTAGGGTTTTCAGATTTGGGGAATTTGAATCTCAAAGACAAAATGGGCAAAGGTTCAGCGAGAATCGTGGGTAATGAAGGCAGAAAGGATGATTTCTGGTCATGATAAATGACCTTGCACTAATTAGTGCAATGTTTTTTTTATTGATTTGGTTTGGGGTTTGAGGGAAATGAGAGAGAACGGGGAAAGGGGGGT